>PVIW01013355.1:0-27707 GCA_004026585.1 Noctilio leporinus
TTTGTTGATGTGGTGTATTACATTTATTGATTTTCGAATGTTGTACCATCCTTGCATCCCTGGGATGAAGCCCACTTGATCATGGTGTATGATCTTTGTAATATACTGCTGAATCCGATTGGCCAATATTTTGTTGAGAATTTTAGCATCTATGTTCATCAGAGATATTGGCCTGTAGCTTTCTTTCTTAGTTGTATCTGGTTTTGGGATTAGAATAATATTGGCCTCATAGAAAGAGTTTGGGAGTCTTCCCTCCTCCTGAATTTTTTGGTATAGTTTGAAGAGGATAGGAGTTAGTTCTTCTTTAAATGTTTGGTAAAATTCACCTGCGTAGCCATCTGGTCCAGGGCTTTTGTGCTTTGGGAGATTTTGGATGACTTCTTTAATTTCACTAGTTGTTATTGGCCTATTCAGGCTTTCTGCTTCTTCTGGGTTCAGTTTTGGTAGATTATACCTTTCCAGAAATGTGTCCATTTCATCCAGGTTGTCATATTTTGAAATAAAATCTTTTAAAAAATAAATAAAATGTTTAAAAAAAAAAAAACAGACATATGAAAAGATGCTTAACACCACTAATCATAAGAGATACAAATTAAAACAACCATGAGATATCTCCTCACACCTATTAAAATGGCTATTATCAATAAATCATTAAACAACAGGAGCTGGAAAGAATGTGGAGAAGAGGGAAACCTCATGTACTGTTGGTGAGGTTGTAAATTGGTGCAGCCATTATGGAAAACAGTATGAAGTTTCCTCAAAAAATTTAAAAATAGAACTACTTTATGATCTAGCAATTCCACTTCCAGGAGGGCTAGAGGACTAGGGTAAAAAATATGAAGGAATTAAGAAGTACAAATTGGTAGTTACAAATAGTCACAAAATGTAAAGTACAGCATACAGGATATAGTCAATAATAATGTAATAACTATCATGTCAGGTGGGTTCTAGATTTATCAGGGGGATCATTTTGTAAGTTAAATAAATTTCTAATAACTATGCTATACATTTAAAACTAATATAATATTGAATGCCAATTGTAATTAAAAATAAAGATAAATAATTAACATTTTAAAAATTATGCACAGTAAAAATTAACAATAACTAATAGTAAACAATTATAACAATATGCTGTTATAGCCAAGATGGCTACTAAATTACTAATGAGCTGGTAGCATGAGAGATTTCATCATGATACTCAGGAAGGTGTGCAATTTAAAACTTGTAAGCTATTTATTTCTGGAAGTTTTCATTTAATATTTTTGGATTGTGCTTGACTACTGATGGTAACTGCAACCATGGAAAGTGAAATAGTGAGTAAAGTGGGGATGCTATTGTATAGGAAAAGCCATAGTTTATATAGCATTTGGCCCTATCTGCAGTTTGAGGTTTCCACTTGGTTCTTACTCCCTCCCCATGGACATAGCGGGGGCTACTGTACTAGCAAGCAATATTTTATATGATTTTAGATAGTGAATCTCAAAGTAAGTTTATTTTGATCTTTCCACTTACTGCAAAAGATAGTTCATATATATCTTTTAGTTTTCCTCAACATTTGGCAATCAATCTCATCAAGGTAGTAGGAGGGGACCTCAAGATTCTAGAAGTGCAGTTCCAGGCCATAATACTTTGTGTGATATTTCTGACTTAATCATAAGCAATGACAAGACTTCCTGGTAGGCCTCTGGGAAAGGCTGCCCTCCTCACACAGACTTGACACATAAGCAGTGCATTATAATTTTTCTTGAGAGAGTTACTGTCACACTCGGTGCAAACCAGCCCCCTCCACCTACCATGCGCAAGTGCATGTCTGTAGTTTGGTCCCAGGCACCTTTGTTTGGAGGCCTTCATGTGGGGGAAGGGAGAGGAAGCTACCTCCCCACTCCTCCCTCCTTTCCTTTTCATCCCTCATCCCCTGGATGATGGGTCCATAATGTTGGAAGAGCTTTGGGATGGGCCCTGCTTGTCTGTTGCATTTACTTGATTCCCACCCAGCACTTTTTGGTGGGTAAACATGAAATAACACACCCTGAGGAACTAGTGCTTCTTTTTCTCTTTTGCTTGGACTGTTGAAATACATAAATAAAGACTTCTTTTAAAAATATATTTATTTCTTTTTAGAGAGAGGGAGAAATAAGAAAGGGAGAGAAACATTAATGTGTTTGCCTCTTGTGCACACCCTTACCAGGGACCTGGCCTACAACCCAGGCATGTGCTGTGACTAGGAATCAACCAGGGGACCCCTTGGTTCACAGGCCAATGTTCAATCTGCTGAGTCAAAACAGGCAAGACAATAAAAACTTTTTAAAAAATTGGATTTATTGGTATGACATTAGTTTGCAAAACCATACAGATTTCAAGAGTACAACTCAATAAAATATCTGGAGAGAGGGTGACACAGATGGTGGAAGGGTAAGTAGAGCTACATCAATCTCCCAGGACCAAACTTAATTGGGAAATAATCATCTGGAATAACCAACAGAACACCAGCTAGAAAGAAGCCTTATAACCACAGACAGAACAGAAGAGGATTGTCATTACAACATGATTGAACTAATCAGTCCTGCCCAGCAGTACCTACACCTGATAGCTGAGCACATATCAGTTAGATTAAAATCTGAGGGCACAGGCAGACAGTAGATCTCTGGTTGGTTCCAACAGGTTGACTGGCCCAGAGTATGGAATAATCTGACATCACCAGAGGTGAATTGAAGAAGTAAAGAAAGTGCACCTGTATACAACAGAAGGTCATACCACAAAGAAAGGAACTCAAAGCCAAATTTAAAAAGCAAAAGCAAATAAGAAGAGACATCTTTAAAAGGGGTGAAAAAGAAACAGTCCATTATTGAAAAGGAAAGGAGTAATCCCCAAAAAGATCACTAAATGAAATATAGGCAAACAAACTATCAGACAAGGAATTCAAAATAATGGTTATAGAGAAGCTCAATGGGCTCAGCAAGTTAAAAAACAAACAAACAAACAAACAAAAAAAAAACTACAAACAACTCCAGGGGAACTTACTGAGAACTACACCAGCATTAAAAAGGACATAGAAACCATCAATAAGAGGAAATGAAGAATACAATTTCTGAATTGAAGAACACATTAGAAGGAATCAATGAAAGGCTAGAGAAAGCAGAGGGTTGGATGAGCGAGCTGGAGAATAACACAAAACTTTCAGGAGAGAATCCTAAAAGCAAGAGAGAAACAGCTAATAACATAGGAGGGAGCTCCAATAATATTATCAAATGATTTCCCAACAATACAAGCCAGAAGGGAATGGCAAAATATATTCCAAGTAATGGAAAACCAAGCTTACAACCAAGAATACGCTACCCAGCAAGATTCTCATTCCAAATGGAAGGTGAAATAAGTAGTTTCCCAGACAACAGAAGGATAAAAGAATATATCTCCACCAAAACAGCATTGCAAGGGATGCTAAAGGGTCTACTTTAAAAAGATGAAGATGAAGAAACAAAGAGAAAAACAGAGAAGAACACAGGTACAAAGGGGAAAATGCCAATGAATAACCTTAAACATAAATGGATTAAAAGACATAGGGTAGCTGAATGGATAAGAAAACATGACCCACATATATGCTGTCTTTAAGAGACCCACCTCAGAACAAAAGATCAACACAGACTGAAAGAGAAGGAAAGGAAAAATATACTTCAAGCAAATAGACGTGAAGAAAAAAAAGGCTGGGTTAGCAATATTTATTTCAGACAAAATTTGATTTTACAATAAAGACCATAAAAATGGACTAAGAAGGACATTTCATAATACTTGAGAACATTTCATAATACTTACATCCAGTAAGAAGGTGTAACACTTGTAAACATATATGCACCCAACATATATGTACATATATGTAAACATAAGAGCACCCAAATATATAAGGGAAATTTTGAAGGACTTCAATAAGGATATAGACAGCAACATACTAATAGTAGGATATTTTAATACTCCATTATCAACAATGGACAGATCTTTCAAGCAAAAAAACAACAAACAAATTGTGGTATTGAACAGCGCTCTATATGAAATGGACTTAACTGATATATACAGAACTTTCCACCCTCAAAAAGCAAAATACCTATTTTTTTTCAAATACACATGGAACATTATCAAAGATAGACCACATGGTAGGACACAACACAAGCCTCCACAAATACAAGAAAATTGAAATCATACTAAGCATCACCTCAGATCACAATGGCTTGAAGTCAGGAATCATTCTCAAGGGAAAAAATCCAAAAACATTCTAATTCATGAAGACTGACTAACATATATTCAGTAATGAATGGGTTAACCATGAGATTAAGGCAGAACTCAATAAGTTTCTGGAAACAAATGAAAATGAATCTACAACAGCCCAAAACTTATGGGACAAAAGCCTCAAGGGAAATTCATAGTAATACAGGTATACCTAGAAAAGTTAGAAGAAGCTTATATTACAAACAACCTAACCATAAAGCTACAAAAAGTAGAAAAGCAACAACAAACAAAGCCCAGGGAATGTAAATGGAAGGAAATAATCAAGATCAGAGCAGAATTAAATGACTTAGAGACTAAAAGTACAATTCAAAAAAATCAATAAATCGAGGAGCTGGTTCTTTGAAAAAATAAACAAAATTGACAACCCTTTAACCAGACTCATCAAGAAAAAAAGAGAGAGGACCCAAATAAACAAAATCATAAACAGAAGGGAAATCACAACCAATACCACAGAAATACAAAGGATTGTAAGAAATTACTACGAACAGCTGTATGACAAAAAAATTGACAACATGAGTGAAACTGGACAAATTTCTGGAAACATATACCAAAACTGAATTCAGAAGAAGCAGAAAGCCTGTATAGATTGATAACAACTAGTGAGATTGAAGCAGTAATTTAAAAAACTCCCAATGCACAAGAGCCCTGGGCCAGATAGCTACATAGGCAAATTTGACCAAACATTTAGGGAAGAACTAATTCCTATCCTTTTCAACCTATTCCAAAAAATCCAAGAAGAGGGAAGACTCTAAAATTCTTTCTATGAGGCCAATAATATTCTAATCCCAAAACCAGGTCAATACACAACAACTTTAAAAATTTACATGTAGCCAAAATCAACCATGAATAGCTACAGCCATTTTGAGAAAGAAGACAACGTAGGAAGAATCACAATACCAAATATCACAATATACAACAAGGCTATTGTAATCAAATACTGGCATAAGAATAGACATGTGGATCAATGTAACAGAATAGAGAGCCCAGAAATAAATCCAGGACTCTATGGTCAATTAATATTCCACAAAAGGGGAAGGAGCATAAAATGGAGTGAAAATAACCTCTTCAACAAGTGGTGTAGGGAGAAATGGACAAAGACATGCAACAAATAAAAATAAAACTATAATACCAAGTTACATCATACACCAGAATAAACTCAAGATGGATAAAGGATTTAAATATAAACTGTGACACTCTAAAAGTCCTAGAGGAAAACATAGGAAGGAAATTTTCAGATAGCCCACGCAGCAATGTTTTCACTGATACCTCTCCAAGGGCAAAGGAAATAAGAGAACAAATAAATAAATGGGACTATATCAAACTGAAAAGTTTCTGTTCACCTTAAGAAATCATCAGCAAAATTAAAAAGAATGAACCATATGGGAAAACACTTGCCAATGAAACATCAGAAAAGGGTTGATCTCCAAAATATATAAAGAACTTAAGTGACTCAACACCAGGGAGACAGTGCAATTATAAATTGGGGAAAGGACCTAAAGAGGCACTTCTCTGAGAAGGACATAAAAATGGCCCATAGGCATATGAAAGAATGCTCAACATCACTAGCCATCAGAGAGATGCAAATTAAAACCACAATGAGATACCACCTCATATTTGTCAGAACGGCCATCATTAACAAATCCAGAAACAACAAGTTCTGGCAAGGATGTGGAGAAAAGGGAACCCTGGCGCACTGTTGGTGGGAATGTAGACTGGTGCAGCCACTAAGGAAAACAGTATGGAATTTCCTCAAAAAACTAAAAATGGAACTGCCCTTTGACACAGCCATTCCACTGTTAGGATTATACCCAAAAAACCCCTGAAACACCAATTCAGAAGAAACTATGTATCCTTACGTTCATAGCAGCGCTATTTACAACAGGCAATTGCTGGAAACAGCCTAAGTGCACATCAGTAGATGAATGGATCCATTTACACAATGGAATACTACATAGCAGAAAGAAAGAAGGAACTCCTACCTTTTGTGACAACATGGATGGAACTGGAGAGTATTATGCTTAGTGAAATAAGCTAGTCAGTGAAAGAAAAATACCATATGGTCTAACCAATACAGGAGACTAGTGAGCAAAATAAACAAATAAGCAAAAACAGAACCAGAGATGTGAAAACAAGGAATAGACTTTCAGTGTGCAGTGGGGAGGTGAGTGTGGGAAGAGGGAGAAACAGGCAAAGAAGTGGAACCCTTTAGTTAAGGAACTAGCATGGATGACCCATGGACACAGACAATATGTGGGATTGACTATAGGAGGTGGGATAGGGAGGGTGGGACAGGGGAGAGCAGTGGGTGAAAAGTGGGATATAGGTAATACAACAACAATAAAATTAAAGTACACCCCCTCCAATAAAAATCTGCACACTGTATCATGTACTCTTTGCCCCAAAGTGTCTTTCTGTCCACATTTATCCTCTTTGTCCATCTCTACCTTTCTCCACCCACCTTTCTCTCTGGCTGTCACCATATTATTTTTTATGTTTTTGCTTAATCCCTTCACCTTCTTTCATCCAGGCCTCCAAACCCTCCTCCCTCTGATAGCTGTCAGTTTATTCCCCATATTTGTTTCTATTTTTCTTATCAGTTTATTTTGTTCAAGCTGTCAGTTTATTCCCCATATTTGTTTCTATTTTTCTTATCAGTTTATTTTGTTCATTAGATTCCATGTATGAAGGAGATCATATGGTACTTATCTTTCTCTGCCTGGCTGATTTCACTTAACATAATAACCTTTTGATTCATCCATGCTGTCACAAACGGTAATATTTTTGAGGGGGTTAGGTAGTATTCCATTGCATAAATGTACCAGAGAAATGTACCATGTTCACCACAGTGCTACTTATAATAGTCAAGATTTGGAAACAACCCATGTGCCCATCAGAAGATGAGTGTATAAAAATGCTGTGCTGTATAAATAAAGACCTGATTGTTATTTTCACTTTGTCTCCTTGTTCTCGGGATAGAGCTGGCAACTAGGCAAAACACTTACGTTGAAGTGGATGTTATTTTATTCATGTTGTATTATCTTTACCCTAACCCACTACCTCTATCATGGTAATTGTCACAGGGTTCCTCTTTTTGATATAAAATTTCCTGCTTTAGTGAATTTAGGGAACAAAAGTGAGTGACTTACTTGGAAATATTAAGTAGAGTGAATAGGAGAACCAAGATGGCAGAAGAGTTAAGTGGAGACTTACCAATCTCCTCCCAGGACCCATCTGGAATTACAATTTAATTAAGGAGAAATCATCCAGAATAACCAACAGAACACCAGCTGGAGAGAAGCCTTATAACCAACCACAGATAGAACAGAAGAGGCTAATTCATCACAATGTGACCGAGATGCCTAAAACTGACCAATGATCACAGGTTGATTGGATTAAAAACTAAAGGACACAGACAAAGAGAGATGATCTCCAGTAATCTCTTACTGGCTGATGTCACCAAGCTCAGATCCAGGAAGTAAAAAAGTTTCACCTCTAAACTACATAAAGTCATACCATGAAGACAGTAAGTTAAAACAGACCAACCAAGAAACAGAAACAAGCAAAAAGAGCCCTGAAATGGGGCAACAAAGAAACAAACCATCATCAAAAGAAAAGGAGGAATCCCCAAAAAGAATGCAAAATGAAAAAGAGGCAAGCACACTATCAGACATGGAATTCAAAATAATGATGATAAAGAAGCTCAATGAGCTCAGGGAGTTCAAAGTAAACTATAAACAACACCAGGGTAACTACGAAGAACTCCAGTGGAATTACAAAGAACTTCAGGGAAGCTATAAGGAACTTACTGAGAACGACACCAGAATTAAAAAGGACATAGAAACCATCAGTAAGAGCCAGGCGGCAATGAAGGATACAATTTCCAAATTGAAGAACACAGTGGAAGGAATCAAAAGCAGGCTAGAGAGAGCAGAGGATTAGATCAGGGAGCTGGAGGTCAACATAAAAAACAATTCCCAGATAGAGCAACAAAATGAAAAAACACTGAAAAAGAATGAAAAGGTTCTAAGAGAGCTTCAGGAAAACATGAAATGTAATAATATGCATATCATAGGCATACCAGAAGAATAAGAGAAGCAAGGAATAAAAAACCTATTTGAAAAAGTAATGACAGAAAACTTCCCTAACTTGAGGAGAGAAAAAGTCACACAAGTGCTGAAAGCACAGAGGGTCCCAATGAAGATGAACCCAATCAGGGCCACTCCCAGATACATAATTAAAATGGCAAATTTCAAAGACAAAGAGAGAATCCTAAAAGCAGCAAGAGCGAAACAACAAATAACACACAAGGTTATCAGTTGATTTATCAACAGAAACAACAAGCCAGAAGGGCATGGCAAAACATTACAAACAATGAAAAACAAAGATCTACAAGAAAGACTACTCTACCCAGCAAGGCTCTCATTCAAAATGGAAGGTGAAATGAGGATTTCCCAGACAAAAGAAGGCTAAAATAATACATCTCCATCAAATCAGCACTGCAAGAGATGGTAAAGAGTCTATTTTAACATGATGAAGAAACGAAGAGAGACAGACAGGAACACAGTACAAAGGGAAAAATAGATAATGAATAAGTACCTATCAATAATAACCTTAAATGTAAATGGATAAATGCACCAATCAAAAGATATAGGGTAACTGAATAGATAAGAACAAAATTTAACTTATGAATGCTTTACAATAATCTTGTTATAAATAGATTTTACTAAATAAGATATAATTTTGTATTTTACTTGTATCTGCATCACTGCAGGTTGTTTTCTTAGGAAGTGTAAGAAGTACCTGAAAAAGGAGCAAGTGCTGAGCAAATGATATAGATTCCTCTCAGACCTCCCAGACAGTGCCACTACCTGGTTAAACTGGTAATCTGGCACTGACAAATACTTAAGGCTCCATCCCTTACAACTAACAGGTGCCACAGCTCTACCTGAGACAAAGAGGCAAACACAGAGGCCTGTCTAGATGTGGAGACAGAGTTATGACTCAAAAAAGGGTATAAATCAAGTCCTGGCTGGTGGCACAGTGGATAAGGTGCCAGCCTGCAAACCCAAAGGTTGCTGGTTCAATTCCCAGCCAGGGAACATCACCAGGTGGCAGGCCAGGTCTCCAGCCAGGTCTGTAGCTAGAGGCAGGTGAAAGGCAACCATGCATTGATGTCTCTCTCCCTCTCTGCTTTTCTTTCTGCCCCCTTCTCTAAAAATAATAAGTAAAATCTTAAAAAAAAAAAAGGGGGGGGGGGCTGGATACAAATCAGGGTCCAGTGGCCAAACTAAGCATCAGAGGAGTAGCCAGTCTGACAAATGAACAGATTGCCAGCTTGACAGATGCAGAGCTTAAATCACTGGTAATAAAGATGCTTATAGGCCTGACAGATATGCTTAAGTATGGTTCCCACATAAGGGAAAAAGTGAAGGCTAGGCCAAGTGAAACAAAGGAAAATACACACAAAACAATTGTGAAGGGAAGGATAATGGGGTTCGAATCAATGATATGGAACATAAGGAAGAAATAAACAGTCAAACAGCAGAGGAAGTGGAAACAAGAATTAGGAAAAAAAAAAAAAAAATGAGGAGAGGATTAGGAACTTCTGGGATGAATTTAAACAAGCCAACATTTGAATTATAGGATTGTCAGAAAGGAGAAGGGGAAGGGCAAGAAACTGAAAATTTGTGTGAAAAAATAATAAAGGAAAATTTTCCAAATTTGGTATAGGAAATAGACATACAAGTCCTGGAAGCACAGAGAGTTCCAAACAAGCTAGATCCAAATCAAACAACACCATAGTTTAACATCATTAAACAACATCATAGTTTAAAATGCCAAAGGTTAAAGATAAAGATAGCATTTTAAAAGCAGCAAAAGAAAAGAGTTACTTACAAAGGAGTTCCAATAAGACAATCAGCGGATTTCTCAAAAGAAACTTTACAGGCAAGAAGGGCCTGGGCAAGAAGTATTCAAAGTGATGAAAAACAAGGACCTTAAACCAAGATTGCTCTATCCAGTAAAGCTATCATTCAGAATGGAAGGGCAGATAAAGTGCTTCCCAGACAAGGTAAAGCTAAAAGAATTCATCATCACCAAGCCCTTATTATATGAAATGTTAAAGGGACTTATGTAAGAAAAAGAGGATCAAATCTATGAACATTAAAATGGCAAACTCAACTATCAACAACAGAACCTGAAAAGTAAAAAAGAAGGAAACTAAAACAAACCAAGCACACAAATCAGAATAGGACCAGAAGTATAGGTATGGGGATCATTGGGAAGATTATCAGCTGGGAGCATGAAGGGGACAAAATGGGGAAAAGGTACAGGGGTTAGGAAACATAGTTGGTGGGAACAAGATAGACAGGAAAAAGTTAAGAATAATAGAGGAAAGGTTGAAATCAGAGAACTTACATGTACAATCCATGGACATGAACTGGTTGGGTGAGACTGCGGTGGAAAACAGGGAGACTGGGTGGAGAGGAGCAACTTGGGACAACTGTAACAGCATAATCAATAAAATACACAAATAATAGCTAGAATGCTATTCTACAAAATTATTTAAATCATAGGGTTTCTTATATTTAACCTCAAATTAGTAGACATCACAATTTCTACTCTGTGGGAATCAGCTGAGCACTGCAAGTGCCATTATTTCTGAAAGCTGCAACTTGTAAAATACATGCAGAGGAAAATCAGAGGGTATTGAAAGAAGTAAAACCTATGCATGACAATAAATAAATAAATAAATAAATAAATAAATAAATCTACTATCTAAAATAGAAAACTCCAAAAAAAATAATTTGTAGTCCCAGTAGCTTAAAATAAAGTTGAATTGTATTATTGGAAGGGGGAGGATCTGACTCAAAAACCAAATTCATTTTTTACTATGGGTTTGGCACTGTCTCTAGGACAACTTTCACAAAAGTGAGTTCTGCAATATACCATTTCTGTGATATAATTTACAAAAATAGCAATCCAGTATAAAATAAGTATTAAAGAAGAAAAAAATTGCTTACTTTACTATAATATATCTAAAATACTATCATTTAACATGTAATATATAAGCTATTGGCATATTTAAAATTTTTATTAACTTTTCAAAATCCATTATATACGTTAAATATGTGTAAAAATACGTATGTGTGTAAGTGTACTTGTGCATGTGTCTGGTAACATTGCAATTGATATTACTTTAAAAAGTGATTCTTTAAACAAAAGAATTAATGTAAGCATTTTAAAATAATGAAAGAATAAGAATTGATAATTTGTCAAACATTAAAGAATTTGTTATGAAGATTTAAAAAATTGTGAATAAAATATAGTATTAGGGGGCTATTGTATGTACTGAAATAGAGCTACTGAGTTTGGGGAAAACTGGTATAACTCAATGCTTATGGGAAATTATTTGGTCTTCAAAGAAAATTATGACCAACATACCCCTACTGCTTTGTGCTGGTAAACACGTGTCAGCCGAATGACAGTGAGAACACACTTACATCCCGTATTGCTTCATAGAGTACTTTGAAAGTTGGTTGCTTTTCATCATGGTAGACACCTCGGTTTCCATGCAGAACAGACACACCTTCACGTTCAGCACCTTTGCAGTTGCTTCCATACATGCAGTGATCAGGTCGGTAGTTCCATTGGCAGGGGAACACATAAAGACACTCTGGTGGTGACGAAAGAAAGACATGCCCAGTCAGTGCTAGCTCTTCTGTGCATTCTTGGTAATTAAGCCCAAGTTTTCATGAACTGTATATGTGTGTGATTATGACTCATAGACCAAATTTCGTTTCATTTGTTAATGTCCTGAGATCAGGAATTATAAGGGGCACACATTAGTTATGTGTTAGGTTTCACCCACACCCCAACAAAAGGAGAGCAGGGACAAGAAGGCAAACAAAGGCATCAGAGAGCCCTTTTTCAAACAGTTGGTCTGAATCCCAGCTCTCTAACTCAAATACAGTGATCCCAGGTTCAATGACTTAATTTCCCTATACTTCAGTTTCTTCATATGTAAAGTGAGAACACCTCCCTCTTATTTTGATGATTAAACTTAAAAAAAAAACACAGGAAAATGCTTAATAGAGTGCTAAACATACAGTGGCGTCAATGGTGTTAGCAGATATAATCAACATTTCAAAAAGATTTTTGTGAAATGGACAGACCCAAAAAGTAGGAGTCAGTATTAAGTAAAGATAGATCTTCCTTTATTTCTAAATGAATTCTTTATTATTTTATTGTTGTCCTATAACATTTATCTCATTCCCCCCTACTGCTTTCCCTTGCCCCACCCTCCCCATCCACCCTCCCAGTTAATCCCACATTCTGTCAATATCCATGCCAGTTCCTTGACTTAACTGTTCCCCTCCTTTGCCTCTTTTCCCCTTCACTGCTGCACATTGAAACTGCTCATTTCCATACCTCTGGCTCTCTTTTGCTTGTTGGTTGCTGTTGGTTTTTTTGTTCATTAGTCTCCTGTATTAGATGAGATCATATGGTATTTGTTTTTCACTGACTAGCTTATTTCACTAAGCATAATACTCTCCAGTTCCATCCATGTTGTCACAAAAGGTAAGAACTTCTTCTTTCTTTCTGCTGTGTAGTATTCCATTGTGTAAATGTCCCAAAGATTTTTGGTCCATTCACCCACTGATGGGCACTTAGGCTGTTTTCAGCACTTGGATATTATTATAAATAGCACTACTGTGAACATAAATATGCATAGGTTCTTCTGAATTGGTGTTTCAGTGTTCTTTGGGTATAATCCTGGCAGTGGAATTACTCAGTCAAAAGGCAGTTTCATTTTCAGTATTTTGAGGAAATTTCATACTGTTTATTATAGTGGCTGCACCAGTCTGCATTCCCACCAACAATGCCCCAGGGTTCCCTTTTCTTCACATCCTTGCCAGCATTTGTTTGTAAACTTGTTAATGATGGCCATTCTGACAATTATGAGGCGGTATCTCATTGTGGTTTTATTTTAATTTGTTCATGTCCTTTGCCCATGTTTTAATTGAGCTGTTTGTATCCCTGGTGTTGAGAGGTATACATTCTATATGTATTTTGGAGATCAAACCCTTGTTTGAGCTATCCTTTGCAAATATGTTTCCCATACAGTTGGTTCCCTTTTAATTTTGCTGATTTTTTGTTTTTTGCTGAGCAGAAGCTTTTCAGTTTGATGTAGACCCATTTGTTTATTTTTTTAATTTAATTTTATTGTTGTTGTATTATATTCATCCCCTTTTTACTCCCCTCTGTTCCCTTCCCCACTCACCACTCCCCGACAAAGTCAATCCCACTTTGTTCATGGTTCTTCCATACTAGGTTCTTGACTGAACTGCTCCCCTTCTTTGCCTCTTCCTTCCCCCTCCCCCTGTTTCCCTTCCCTTAGCCCACTGAAGGTCTATTCATTGTATTCATGTATTCTGTTTTGCTTGTTTGTTTTGTTCATTATTGTCCCGTAATGGATAAGATCCTATGGTATTTGTCCTTCACTGCTGGCTTATTTCACTAAGCATAATACTTTCCAGTTCCATCCATGTTGTTGCAAAAGTTAGGCGTTCCTTCTTTCTTTCTGCTGTGTAGTATTCCATTGTGTAAATGTACCAAAGTTTTTTGATCCAATCATCCACTATGGACACTTAGGCTGTTTCCAGCATTTGGCTATTGTAAATAGTGCTGCTATGAACATAGGGGTACATAGGTTCTTATGAATTGGTGTTTCAGGATTCTTTGGGTATAGTCCTAGTAGTGGAATTGCTGGATCAAAAAGCAGTTCCATTTTTAGTTTTTTAAGGGAATTCCAAACTGTTTTCCATAGTGGCTGTACGAGCATGTATTCCCACCAACAGTGCACCAGGGTTCCCTTTTCCCCACATCCTTGCCAACACTTGTTTGTTGATTTGTTGATGATTGCCATTCTGACAGGTGTGAGGTGGTATCTTATTGTGGTTTTAATTTGGATCTCTCTGATGGCTAGTGATGTTGAGTATTCTTTCATATACCTCTGGGACCTTTGTATTTGTTTCTTTATTTCCTTTACCCTTGGAGAAGTATGAGTGAAAATATTGCTGCATGGGATATCTGAAAATTTCCTGCCTAAGTTTTCCATGTTATGGTGTCATGACTTATGTTTAAGTCCTTTATCCATCTTGAGTTTATGCTGGTGTATGGTGTAAATTTGGTGGTCTTTACACCTTTATTTTTTTTTTGTTTGCATGTCCTTGTCCAGTTCTCCCTACACTACTTGTTGAAGAGGTTATTTTCAGTTCATTTTATGCTCCTTCCCCCTTTGTCAAATATTACTTGACCATAGAGTCCTGGGTTTAGTTCTGGGCTCCCTATTCAGTTCCATTGATCTATATGTCTATTCTTATGCCAGTACCAGACTGTTTTGATTACAGTGGCCTTGCAATATACTTTGATGCCAGGTATTTTTTTCTCCTACTTTGTTGTTCTTTCTCAAGATTGCTGTGGCTATTCATAGTCATTTTTAGCTCCATACAAATATGTGAACTATTTGTTCTAGATCTATATGTTGTTGGTTTTCTAATAAGATTGAATAGAAGTGGAGAGCATGAACAACAGCCTTCTCTTGATTTAGGAGGAAGGTTCTTAGTTTTTACCCAATAAGTATAATGTTGTCTTCAGGTTTCTCATATATGACCTTTATTATGTTGAAGTATGCCCCTTGTATTTCCATTTTGCTAAGATTTTTATTATAAATGGGTGCAGTACTTTATCAAATGCTTTTTCAGATCTATTGATATGATCATGATTTTTATCTTTCATTTTGTTTATATGGTATATTACATTTATTGATTTGTCAACCTTGCACCACTCTGCATCCCTGGGATGAATCCCACTTGATCATGACATATGATCTTTTTAATGGATTGCTGGATTCGGTTTGCCATATTTTGTTGAGAATTTTAAGATGTAAATTTATCAGCAATATTGGTTTTTGTTGTGCCCTTACCTGGTTTTGAAGATAGGATAATAATGGTCTCATAAAAAGAGTTGGGGAGTCATCTTTCTTCAATTATTAAAATAGTTTGTGGAGGATAGGAGTTAGCTCTTACCTAAATGCTTGGTAAAATTTGCTTGTGAAGCAGTCTGATTTGGAGCTCTTTGGTCCAGGGAGTTTTTTTAATTTAATTACTGCTTCAAGTTCACTAGTTATCAGTCCGTTCATGCTCTCTGCTTCTTATTAATTCAGTTTTGGAAGATTGTGATTCCAGAAATTTATTTCACCCAGGTTTTCATATATGCCAAATTTTTGGCATACAGTTGTTAGCAGTAACTTTTTATAATCCTTTGTATTTCTCCCCTTTTGTTTCTGATTTTATTTATTTGGGTCCTCTTTCTTTTTTTCTTGATGATTGTGGTTAAAGGTGGTCAATTTTGTTTATTTTTTCAAAGAAGCCACTCCTGGTGTACTGATCCTTTGACTTGTTCTTTTAGTCTCTACGTCATTTATTTTTGCTCTGATCTTGATTGTTTCCTTCTATGTACTCCCCCTGGGCTTTGTTTGTTGTTCTTCTTGTTCCTGTAGATGTACATTGAATTTTTTCTTTTTACTTTTTTTTTTCTATCTTTTTAATGTAGGCTTATATTACTTTGAGCTCTTCTTAAGACTTCCTTTGCTGTTTCTTATAATATTTGGGTGATGTATTTTCATGTTCATTTGCATCCAGAAACTTTTTTCTTAACCCCTTAATTGTTTAATAGCATGTTTTTCAGTCTTCATAAAATAGAATGTTTTGAGCTTTTTCCTTGAGGTTGGTTTCTAGTTTCAAGCCATTATGATCCAAGAGAATGGTTGATAGTTGATATGATTTTAATTTTCTTGAACATGTTGAGGCTTATTTTTTGTCCTGCCATGTGGTCTATTTTTGAGAATGTTCCATGTAAATTTTAAAAGAATGTATATTTTGCTTCTTTGGGGTGAAAAGTTCTGTATATATCAATTAAGTCCATTTGATCTAGAGTACATTCAGTGCCATGACATCCTTCTTGATACTTTGGAAGATCTACCCATTGTTTAAAGTGGGGTGTTAAAATTCTCTTCTATAAGTGTGTTGCTGTCTATATCTTCCTTGAACTCCCCCAAGATTTTCCTTATATATTTGGGTGCTCCTATGTTGGATGCACATATGATTACAATGGTTATATCTTCTGGAGCGATTGTTTCCTTAAGTTTATGGAGTGTTCTTTTCTTTCTATTTTTATGACCTTATCTTTGAAGTCTACTTTTTATAGTATATGTCTTGCTACCTTGGCTTTTTTCTTGTTTATTTACTTGGAATATATTTATCCATCCCTTCACTTTCAGTCTGTGTAGATCTTTTGTTCAAAGTGGGTCTCTTCTAGACAGCTTTTAAGTGAGTTGTGTTTTCTCATTAGTTCAGCTACCATATGTCTTTTAAGTAGAGCATTTAACTTATTTACATTTAAGGGATTATTTGTTTTTAAAAATATTTTATTTATCTTTTTTTTAGAGAGAGAGGAAGGGAGAGAGGCAGAGAGGGAAAGAGACATCAATGTATGGTTGTCTTTCACCTGCCTCCAGCTGGGGACCTGGCTGGAGACCTGGCTGGAGACCTGGCTTGCAACCTGGTTATGTGCCCTGGCTGGGAATTAAACCAGTGATCTTTGGGTTTGCAGGATGGTGCCTTATCCACTGTGCCACCAGTCAGAGCCTTAAGGTTATTATTGATAGACACTTATTCATTGCCATTTCCCTCTTTGTACCTGTATTCCTCTCTTTTTCTTGCCCTCTTTCTCCCTCATCTTTTTAAAGCAGTCCCTTAAGCATGTCTAGCAATGCTGGTTTGGTGGAGATTTAGCCTTCTTCTGTCTGGGAAATGCTTTACAGGGTAAGCATGATAAATTGGCAAAAATTTTAGTAAAACAAACAATATAGCACAAAAGTTAAATCTTGAAATAAATTTATTCTTATATGTAAATACATAAACAGTCATTTTAAAAATTGTTCAAAAAAGTCTCTATTTGCTGCAATAATAGACTCAATTCAACTTTAGAATCTTGAGCATACTTTAATTAACTTTTCTTTATCCATGGACATTGTAATGTTTTCAATCTTAGCTTTAATAGCCTCTTTATTGGAATGAGGTTGTTTAACTTCTCTCTCACAAGTGCTACATACATAATAGTCTAAAGGATTTGCATCTGACGATGTAGGAATATTGACACTGAGAAATTCTTGCACCTTTTTTGGCATTACGTGCTGGTGCATCATCTTGTTGGAAGATAACATGATGTCCCTTTGCAACTTGCTTCATTGATGGTACAACTACCTCCCTCAAAATGTCAAGGTAAACACCAGCAGTCATCTTCAAGCCTTGTGGAAACAAATGCTCGGTCATGATATCTTCTTCATTACTCACAACACCTAACATCATCACCATAGCAGGAAATTTTATTTTCGTGACAACTGGGACTTTATTAAGATTCTCACAGAGCTACCTGTTGTTTCTTCTGTTGTCTATTTGGTCCTACTGAAAATTCTTTTCATTGGAGAAGAAAATCAGAGGTTTTTTCTTTAGAACTATTCAATTTTGTTAGCAGTTTCCTTGCTTTTTCAAAGCACCGTTCCTTTGTCTGCTGTGGTGACATCAGGATCAGCATCACACACATTCTTCACATTGTCAACTGTACGTAAAGGGATGTTATTGAAGTCCACAATTTCCTTAGCACTTTGCCCTGCATGCAGTCCAGAAATTATGTTGCTCTAACATTGTATTCCTTCAACATGATGGTTGCTCTCAGAATTTAATACTTTATACCTGAAACAATGATGTTAAATCATAACCTTAGAAACAGAGTTTTAATTAATAAGGAGCACACAAAATAAGGAGATTCAAAGTTACTGTCAATGTATCATGCACACCCTAAATTTCAAATTCCATCTTGAATGAGAGCCTTGCTGAGTAGAATAGTCTTGGTTGTAGGCCTTTGCTTTTCACTGCTTGGAATATTTTTTTGCCATTCCTTCTGGTTTGTAGTATTTCTCTTCAGAAATCAGCTAATAGCCTTATCAGAGCTCCTTTGTGTGTTACTTGCTGTTTCTTTCTTGCTGCCTTTAAGATTCTCTCTTGGTCTTTGAATTTTGTCATTTTTGTCATTGTAATCATGATTTATATTGAAGTGGGCCTCCTTGGGTTCATCTTGATTGGAATTTGCTAGACTTGAGTGACTTCTTCTCTAATAAAATGAGGGAAATGTTATATCATTACTTTTTCAAATAGGTTTTCTATCCTTGCTCTCCTCCTTCTTCTTCTTGTATCCTTATGATATGGATACAATACTTCATGTTTTCCTGAATCTCTCTTAAAACCTTTTCATTCTTTTTCAGTCTTTTTTCATTTTTGTTACTATGAGAAATTTTGTCTTTGTCCTTCAGCTCACTGATTCAATCCTCTGCTTCATCTAGCCTATTTTTAATTCTTTCTACTGCATTCTTCATTTCAGCAATTCTATTCTTCATTCCCTCCTGGCTCTTATTGATATTTTCTATGTTCTTTTTCATGCTGGTCTAGTTTGCAGTAAGTTCCTTGTAGTTGTCAATGAAATCATTAAACTTCCTTATTACCATTATTTTGAACTTAAAGTCTGATAGTTTGCTTGCCTCAATTTCATTTAGCAGTCCTTCTGGGGAGTCCACTTTTCCTTTCAATTGTGTTTTTGTGTCTCCACTTTAAGTGACCATTCTTATTTGTTTCTCCATATTAGATTGGTCACTTTGCCTCCAAGTTTTATGCTGTGACCTTCTGTTAGGAGTCCTGTGTTGCTCGCTGGTACAGTTCCCTTGAGTTCCTGAGCTTGATGCTCTTGAGCTGCCCTTTATGCCATTTATGTGGGCCCTCTGGTTGTAATTGCTTATTTTATTTTATTTTTTGGTGGGTCCTTCCCTCTGGCTGATAGACTGAGGGAGGAGGAATAATAAGAGTAGGGAATAGAGAGGTGGCAAAGAAAAAAAGAAAGTAAAATTTACATTATAAATAAAAAAGAAGATAGAATGGAATAAGTAAAGGGAAGTATATAGTATTAGGTTTAAACTGAAATTCTATCTATATCTATATCTATCTATCTATCTATATAGTGGGATAAAAATAAGAAAAATAACCAAAAAATTATATGTAACAAATAATAAAGACATAATTGGAGAAAAAGATCCATCACAACACTATCAACAATAAATGAACTAGGATTTACATTGATGGGTTGGGGAAGAGATGATAGAGGGAGAAGGAATACTGAAAGGGAGAAATGAAAACCAGGCTAAGACAGGGAAAAGTTTACATTAAAACAAAAAATAGAAATGTCAGGAGGAAGGCCAAATGAAGTAGAAGAGGAGATTTAAAATACAAAAATAGTGACTATCTAGATATGAGTTTGAAGTAATGTATCAACAACCACCTTATCTACAACTACTGAGCAAAGACTGATAAAGGTAGAGAGAGAATAAGAGTATTTTATGAATGTGAAAAAAAACTTGAGGTGGCTAATGACAATCACAAAGAGCTTTGAGAGGCTGGAAGGGGGAGAAATTATGAGTGTGGAATGGAAACAAGTCATAGCTAGAGAGAAAATCAAATTTAAATCCAAGATAAGAAAAGAAAAAAGGTAAAATGAAGAAAAGGGAAGAAAACAGAAATAAGCTATAATATAAAGCCTGGTGATGTATTAGGCCTAAATTGGAATGTTAAAAAGCTATACACAGGAGATGTTTGTGACTTGTTGTGCCTGTCTCTAGTCCTTCTGCTCTGCTGAGTTTTAGTAGATCAGAACTGAGGAACTGTGTGGATCCTGGCATCTGGAGAAGGGCCTTCTCAGAGCTTTTTCATCTTTCCCTTGTGGAAATTTTCCTAGCAGGATACTTCTCAGACTAGACTTGCTGATTTGCAGAGCCTGAAACCCTGCAGGTGGGGTTAGGCTCACCTATCTGTGAGAGGATCTAGCTGGATGCTTCAAAACTCAGGCATGCAGCTCCTCCTGCCTCCCAGTTCTAAGCCTGCTGCTGCTCTCTGGCTGGAGGCTCTGTGGAACTCTCCATTCTGAGTAGCCCTCTACTCTGAGACACACTCAGTTGGGTCCCTCCCACTGATCCAGCAATACACTCTAGCCCTCTAAGTATGAGGGTTGTTTTTTTAGCAGATCTGCTGTGCCAGAACAAAGATGAGAGCCCTGGGTCCCTGCTGAGTCTCAGGGATTGCCTCAGCTCCCTTTCTAAGAGTCTCTGTGATCCCCAAGCTTCAGCACTGGTCCTTGGGGGCCCCTTTCTCCATATGGGAGAATCACATGGTCTCTTATGGTCAGGGCTGGCCCCTATCTTCTTGAGCCTCTGACAATTTCATACGAAGTTTCTCACTAGATTCTTCTAGGATGGCACCAGGAAGAGCCCTGTGGCAATACAGGGTGGTAGAGGAATGCTGACTTGGCTCCCTCCAGAGCTTCAGCCTAGGGAGGGTCTGCTCTCATCACATACTTTCTAGGCCTTCTTTCTCTACCTTGGTAACTCCCAGCTCCTGAGCTGATCCCTGGCTACCCCTACACTGTGCAGCCAGACATGTTGGGCTAGGCAGCCCTGGTGGTTACACTTAGAAAGCATGGGCTATCAGTTTTTGCCCACTCCTGTGCAATCTCCACCCTCTTGTTCATGTGCACAATCACTCATACCCTCTCTCTCTGCTCTGAGTTTATACTCCAAGTCTTGTCCTGTATGGTAACAAGTAGACAGGACTGCTAGATACTCTACCGCCATCTTCCAACCTCATATTGTTTTTTGAATTCAGGCTTTTAAAAAATTGATTAATTTTATTTTCTGTTTCATTGAATTTATTGTGGTATAATTGGTTAAAAAGTTATACAGTCCCAGGTACACAATTCTACAACACATCATCTGTACATAGTACTGTGTTCACCACCCCAAGTCAAGACTCCATCCATCACCATTTATTTCCCATATTCTCTTCCAACTCTCCCTCCCCGTTTCCCCACAACAATCACCACACTGCTATCTCTGTCCATGAGATTTTTTCTTTTTTACTTAATTCCTTCACTACTACCCCCAGCACTACTGCTGACAGATGTCAGCCTGCTCTTTATAAGTTTGTCTTTATTTGGTTTGTTAATTAATTTTGTTCATTAGATTCCACTTATGAGTAAAATCATATGGTACTTGTCTTTCTCTGACAGTTTTATTTCACTTAATGCTCTCCAGGTACAATCATGCTGTCACAAAGGGTAAGATTTCCTCTTTTTGGCTGAGTAGTATTCCATTGTGTAAATGTATCATAGCCATTTTTAAATATAATTTTATTGTTGTTGTATTATATCCATTCCCTTTTTACTTCCATCTGTCCCGTTCCCCACTCACCCACTCCCCGACAAGGTCAATCCCACATGTCATCCATTTCCATGGTTCTTCCATACCAGTTTCTTGACTAAACTGGTCCCCTTCTTTGCCTCTTCCTTCCCCTTCACCTCTGACCACTAGATGTCTATTCATTGTATTCATATATCTGGTTCTGTTTTGGTCATTGTTTGTTATGTTCATTATTGTCCTGTAATGGGTGAAATCATGTGGTATTTGTCTTTCACTGACTGGCTTATTTCACTAAGCATAATACTCTTCAGTACCATCCATGTTATTGCAAAGGGTAGGAGTTCCTTCTTTCTTTCTGCTGTGTAGTATTCAATTGTGTAAATGTACTAAAGTTTTCTGATCTAATCATCCACGGATGGGCACTTAGGCTGTTTCTAGCACTTGGCTATTATTGCAAACAGCACTGCTATTAACACAGGGATACATAGGTTCTTATGAATTGGTGTTTCAGGGATCTTCGGGTATTGTCCTAGTAGTGGAATTGCTGGATCAAAAGGCAGTTCCATTTTTAGATTTTTTAAGGAAACAACATACTGTTTTCCATAGTGGCTGCAGGAGCCTACATTCCCAACAACAGTGCACCAGGGTTCCCTTTGCCCCACTTCCCCGAAAACACTTGTTGTTTGTTGATTTGTTCATGATTGCCATTCTGACAGATGTGAGGTGGTATCTTATTGTGATCTTAATTCGCATCTCTCTAGGGTTAGTGAAGTTGATCATTCTTTCATATGCCTTTGGGCCCTTTGTATATCTTCCTCAGAGAGGTATCTGTTCAGGTCCTTTGCCCATTTTTTAATTGGGCTGTCTATCTCCCTGGTGTTGAGTCGCATTAGTTCTTTATATATTTTGGATATCAAATCCGTGCCTGAGGTATCATTGGAAAATATGTTTTCTCACACAGTTAGTTCCCTTTGAATTTCGCTGTTTTCTTTAGCTGAACAGAAACTTTTCTATATCAAATCTATATCAATTTGATATAGTACTTTGATTTCCTTTGCCCTTGGAGAAGTATCAGTAAAGATATTTCTGTGTAGGATATGTAAAATTTTACTGCCTATCTTCTTCTCTGGGACCTTTATGGTAGCACTGCTTATGTTTAAATCCTTTACTTGAGTTTATTCTGGTGTATGGTGTAAGTTGGTGGTGTACTTTTACCTTTTTGCATGTTGCTGTCCAGTTCTCCCAACGCCACTTGTTGAGGAGACTTTTTATTCCATTTTATGTTCCTTCCCCCTTTGTCAAATATTACTTGACAATAGAGTTCTTGGTTTATTTCTGGGCTCTCTATTCCATTCCATTGATCTATATGTTTATTCTTATGCCAGTACCAGACTATTTTGATTACAATAGCCTTGCAGTATAGTTTGACATCCACTATTGTGATTCCTCCTGCTTTGTTCTTCCTTCTCAAGATTGCTGTGGCTATTCATGGGCATTTTTGGCTCCATAGAAATTTTCAAAGTATTTTTTTTTTCTGTTTCTGTGAAGTCTGTCATTGGTATTTTAATTGGGATTACATTGAATCTATAAATGTCTATAAAATGTATGGACATTTTAATGATGTTAATTCTTCCCATCCATGAACATGGTATATGCTTCCATTTATTTGTATCTTCCTTAATTTCTTTCTTAAGTGTTCTGTAGTTTTCTGAGTACAGGTATTTTACCTCCTTGGTTAAGTTTATTTCTAACTACTTTATTTTTCTTATTGCTATGGTCAATGAGATTTGTTTTCTACCTTCTATCTTTGATATTTCATTGTTGGTATACAAAAATGCTTTTGATTTCTAAATATTGACTTTAGTTATTTTGCTAAATTTGCTTATTAGGTCGAGTAAGCTTTTGGTAGAGCCTATTGGGTTTTGTACATACATTACCATATCATCTGCAAATAATGACAGTTTGACTTTCTCCTTTCCAATTTGGATACCTGTGATTCCTTTTTCTTCTCTGACAGCTATGGCTAGAACTTCCAAAACAATGCTGAACAGAAGTGGAGAAAGTGGGAGATCACGAAGATGGCAACAGAGTAGAGAGCAGTGCTGATGGTATTCTCGAGTACCAAAGCAGGTAGAGGACAAGATAGGGAGCATGAGACGTCTTCAGGACCCTGGGAATTAGAACGGGCAGCATCTGGAAACAGGGGAGCACAGCCCAGAGGCAGAGGAGGCCAGCAGGACAGTAGGTGAGGTGTTTTTGAATGACCGGCCGGCAGGCTGAGGTCAGCTCTGGGCAGAGGCAGCTCTGCCCAGAGGGGTGCATTTGACTGAGGCAGCTACGGGCTCCCTGGCGACTGGAAGTCTCAACAGTGAAGTGCGGGCGGTGAGAGCAAACACCGTAGGGAACGCGGAATTGAACTCTTGCAGGGGAGGGACTGTGTGAGAGACTCACTCCGGCAACAGGGAGAGGAGGCTCCGTGTGGGGCTAGAGGCTGAGGAGAAGAGGCCTGCGGGAAGCCGGAGCTGGGGAGTGGGAAGTGCACTGGCGAGGTGGCAAGAGGACCGAAAACGGTGCTGCTGGGCCACCGGGGAAACAGCAGCTAGAGGCCCCTGCGAGGGGGTGGCCGAGCCCTGCGCACCCACATGGGCCCCCAGGCTCCGCCGAAACTCCAAACAGCGAGCCGGCGAGCCAGGAACTAGTAGGGGGGGTCAACTGACCGGCCATTGCCAGAGACAAAGGCCCACGGCCCACGCCTGGGAGGGGCTCATTACAGAGGCCGCGTAAAGGACTCCTCGGAGAGCTGGTTGGCTTGGAGGAGTTGTGCCCACCCCAGAAGCGAGGTACAGTGTAGGCGGACCCCAGACAGCGTTGGACAGGGGTGGCCTCCTCCCGGAACTGCGGGGGTGGGGCCAGTCATCACAGGGACCAGCAATGTTGTGGGCTGCCCTGCAGGGGTGCTGGGTGCTCATCCGGGGCAGGAACCTCTGCCAGGAGTGGGAGGGGGCACCCTGCGGGCTCCAGAATACCGGCAACCCTAAAACCCAGCCAGGCTGCAGAAGGCCCAGCCTACCGGGGGGCGGACATTCAGAATCAGCCCTACTGTGACACTCAGAGGCCCTGCCACAGGCCAAGACAGGCTAGAATATAGGCTATAGATTGTGAAGTCCTGCCCAGGAAAAAGGCAGCCTCAGGAAAGGGATTGCTGCCAATCTCAACCACCTGAGTTATACCGAGAGCAATATGAACTATTAATCCCCAACATATCCTTTGCAAAAGTTACTTCTCACATATTCTTAATCCCCACCATACCTCAATCCACCTAAATACCCAAGACCCTCCCCCTACTCTCGAATTAGTCTACTCACTCTGTGGCTATAACACATTCCCAGTCCTCAATCTAGGTATTCCTCTCTTCCCCAGCCTTTCTAAACCCTTTCTTTATTCTTTTCTTACTTCCCCCCCTCCTTTTTTTTTTTTTTTTTTTTAATTTTTCTTTTCCTTTTCTTCCTGGTAAAGCCCACAGGTTCTGGCTCCACCTGGACCAATCAGAAATCATAAAGGGGGAGCATACAGATAAAACCTTTATTTATATTGATTTCTCTTTGTCTTGTGACTTTCTCCCCCTCTCCTTTATTTTTCCTTACTTTTTTTCTTTCTCCTTTCTTTTCTCCCTGATAAAACCCACTGGTCCAGGCTCCACCTGGACCAAACAAAGACCATAAAGGGTGAACAGACACCTAAACCTTTTCTTTATTAATATTGATTTCTCCTTCTCCTGTGACTTTTTCCCTTTTTTTCTTTCTTTTTTTTCCCTCTGCTAAAAGCCCTCAGGTCCAGGCTCCATCTGGACCAGTCAGGGATTATTAAGGGTGAACAGCCATCTAAACCCTTGCTTCTTATTATTGTTATCGCTTTTATTTCTTTTTCCCTTGTGCATTTTTTTGTGTGTGGTTTGGTTTTTTTTTTGTTTTGTTATTTGTTTTTGTTTTTGTTTCTGCTAAAAGCCCACAGGCCCAGAACGCAACCAGACAGCCCAAATAAAGGACACACCAAGAAAGCAAGTGGAGAAAATCTGGGAGACAGCAACACTGAACTCCACAAATCTCCTATCACAGAAGGGTGCTCAACTAAGGCAAGGAAGCAAAGCAGGTTAACCCAAGGAAAGAACAAAAATAAATAAATAAATAAATATATAAATAAAGAGCAAGCAAGAACAGACACCCAAAATGGGGGGAAAAAAGAATCAGTCCATCACCAAAAGGAAAGGAAAAATCCCCAGAAAGAATACAAAATGAAACAGAGGCACCTGGAATATCAGATCAGGAATTCCAAAGAATGATGATAGAGAAGCTCAGTGAGCTCAGCCACATCAAAGAAAACTGTAAACAACTCCAGGAGAACTACAAAGAACTCCAGGGAAATTACAAAGAACTCCAGGGGAATTACAAAGAACTCCAGGGAAATTACAAAGAACTCCAGGGAAGTTACAAGGAACTTACTGAGAACCAAAACAGCATGAAAAAGGACATGGAAACTATCAATAAGTGCCAGGAGGAAATGAAGAATACAATTTCTGAATTGAAGAATACAGTAGAAGGAATCAACAGGAGACTAGAGGAAGCAGAAGACCGGATCAGCGACTTGTAGGATAATGTAGACAAATACTCCAGGACAGTACAAGAGAATAAAAAATGGCTGAGTAGACTGAAGAGGGGTTAAGAGAGCTGCAGGACAACATGAAACGTAACAACATCCGTATCATAGGGATACCAGAAGGAGAAGAGAAACAAGAAATGGAAAACCTGTTCAAAAAAGTCATGATAGAAAATTTCCCTAACATGATGAGTGAAAACATGAATCCAGTTCAGGAAGCACAGAGGGTCCCAATGAGGACCAACCCAAACAGACCAACACCAAGGCACATTATTATTAAAATGGTGAATTTCAAAGACAAAGAGAGAATCCTAAAAGCATCAAGAGAGAAAAGACAAATAACATACAAAGGGGCTCCAATAAGGCTATCAAATGATTATTCAACAGAAAAAATTCAAGCCAGAAGGGAATGGCAAAAAGTATTTCAAGTAATGGTAAACAAAGGTCTGCAACCAAGAATACTCTTCCCAGTAAGGCTCTCATTCAAGATAGAAGGAGAAATAAGGAGCTTCCCAGACAAAAAAAGACTGAAAGAATACATCTCTACCAAACCAGCATTGCAAGAAATGCTAAAGGGTCTGCTATAAAAAGAAGTAAACAAATAAAATGAAGAAACAGAGAAAGCCAAAGAGGAATACAGACACAAAGTGAGAAAATGGCAATGAATAAGTATCAATCAATGATCACCTTAAACGTAAATGGATTAAATGCACCAATCAAAAGACATAGGGTAGCCGAATGGATAAGACAACATGACCCACATATATGCTGACTTCAAGAGACCCACCTCAGTACAAAAGATCAACACAGATTGAGAGTGAAGGGATGGAACACTATATATCAAGGAAATGAACATGAAAAAAAAGCTGGAGTAGCAATACTGATTTCAGATAAAATAGATTTTACAATGAAGGACATAAAAAGGGCCAAAGATGAACATTTCATAATACTTAAGGGAACAATCCATCAAGAAGAAATAACTCTGGTTAACATACACCCACCCAACATAGGACCTCCGAAATGTATAAGGAAAATCTTGGAAGACTTTAAGAAAGACATAGACAGCAACACACTAATAGTAGGGGATTTTAATACCCCACTATCAATAATGGACAAATCTTTCAAACAAAAAATCCCCAGAGATGTTGTGGCATTGAACAACACTCTAGAGGAAATGGACCTAACTGATGTATACAGAGTCTTTTACCCCAAAGAAGTAAAATACACATTCTTCTCAAATGCACATGGATCATTCTCCAAGATAGACCACATGGTATGTCACAAGACAAGCCTCCACAAATACAGGAAAATTGAAATCATACAAAGTATCTTCTCAGATCACAATGGCTTGAAACTAGAAACCAATCTCAAGGGAAAAACCCAAAAATTCTCTAACTCATGGAGACTGAATAACATG
>PVIW01013356.1:0-27712 GCA_004026585.1 Noctilio leporinus
CACCAATTCATAAGAACCTATGCACACCTATGTTCATAGCGGCACTATTTACAATAGCCAAGTGCTGGAAACAGCCTAAGTGCCCATCAGTGGATGAGTGGATCAAAAAACTTTGGTACATTTACACAATGGAATTCTATATAGCAGAAAGAAAGAAGGAACTTGTACCCTTTGCAACAACATGGATGGAACTGGAGAGGATTATGCTTTGTGAAATAAGCCAGTCAGTGAAGGACAAATATCATATGATCTCACCCATTACAGGACAATAATGAGCAAAAGTAACAACAAGCAAAACAGAACCAAGTATATGAATACAAGGAATAGGCCTTCAGTGGTCAGGGGGAAAGGAGTTGGGGGGAGGGGGGAGGGGGGAGGCAGAGGCAAGAAAGGGGAGCAGCTTAGACAAGAACCTAGTATAAAGGAACCATGGACATGGACAACAGGTGGGATTGACTTTGGAGGGAATGGGTGGGTGGGGAGGGGGATAGAGGGGAGCAAAAAGGGGATGGATGTAATACAACAACAATAAAATTAAAAAAAAAAAAAGTCTTCTTCACAGTTAAGTGGGCACCAAGTCTTTGAGAATCTTCTCTTAGACAGCCCTCTTTGGTTCCACAGTTGTTTCTTCTACCTGTGTGGCCTTGTACTCATGGCTGCATCCACCTCCTCCACAGTGGCATATGTGAGAAACCCATAGCCTCTGGAGTGCTTAGTGTTTGGATCTCTCATCACCACACAGTCTGTGAGCATTCCCCATTGTTCAGAATGGCTCCTCAGGCTCTCATCTGTTGTTTCAAAGCTCAAACCTCCAATAAAGACCTTCTGTAGCTGTTCCGGCTCTGTGGGAGACTCTAACTTAGACATGACTGCAAAAGAGGAGACTTAAACAATGCTCACTCAGTGGCATCCACCAGCAGAAAGCTATTCCCACTTTTCTGAATGTCTTTTTAAAATCACATATAGGTGCTGGGTTTTATCAAATGTGTTTTTAGCATCCATTGATATGATCATGTGATTTTTAAAAAATTATATTTTATTGTTATGCTTTTAGTTGTCCTGATTTTTACCTCTTTGACCACCTCCAACCAGCACCCAACACTCCCTGAAGCAATCTACCCAACATTGTTCATGTCCATGGGTTATGACTGTAAGTTCTTTGGCTACTCTATTTCCTATACTGTACTTTACATTCCATGGCTATTCTGTAACCACCTATTTGCACTTCTTAATCCCCTCATGTGTTCACCCATTCTTCTCTAACACCTTCCCATCTGCTCATTTTGATGCCAGTCACTTTAGTTTCTCCAGTTATACCACTGGTACTTTTCAAGCTGTAATCCTGGTGCTGGAGCCTAGGGGGAGTGAGTATGGGCTGGGGAGTCCATTTGTGGGTTTTGAAGAGAAACTGCTTGGGACTCCAGAAGTTTCTACCATAGACTCAATCAATCCCCACTGGTTGTTGCAGCCCAAAGTAGTGAGGACTTACCTTCCTGGTACTGGAACCCTGGACTGGGGGGGCTTGTTGTGTGGCTAGGATTCCTTGATCCGAAGAAACCCCTCTTGAATTTTTATTCACCACATGTGGGTATGGGACTAACCACTAGAACCTCTATGAAAGAGTTCTTCCATATCTGCACAACTCCTACCAGTCTGGATGGATGTGGTTTTTAAAAATTCTGTAGTTGTCTGACTTCCATTCAACTTGATTTCTGATGATTCTGAGTAATGGTTGTTTATATTTAAGTTGTAATTTTGGTGTGGTTGTGTGAAGAGGTGAGCCATGTCTGTCTATGCCACCATCTTGGCCAAAAGTCCCAATAGTAATTTGAACCAGTGTAATAAGTTGCATAAAATAAATTTGTTTGATTAAGTACCAGTGGAAATGTGTGGGCCCAGAAAGTGTCAGTGAAATGACAGGCAAGAGCTTCCTCAAAGAAATCTAAAGAAAACCTTAATAATAATGAATTTAATAATCATAATTATATAAGTGTAAGCATTCCCCCCCCCCCTTTTTATTTTTTTTTACAAAAAATTCATTCTTGAGGGCATACATGCTCACTGGTTTTAGAGAGAGAGCAAGAGAAAGAGCGATACAGAAACATTGATCTGTTGTATCTTGTCCATACAGGGACCAAACTTTCAACCTAGATATGTACCCTGACCAGGAATTGAACTCACAACCTTTCAGTTTATAGAATGACACTCCAACTGAGATACACTGGCCAGGGCAAGAGAGCACTTCTTTCTTAACATAACCATTTCCCCACTTCTTCACATAAATGCTCACCATTAGTAAGAGCTCACTAGTGATAATTTTAAAGACTTTAAAGGTAGCATACAAATACCTTTTCAGGTTTGAAACAGCATTACACTTTTCTGTATATTCAAAATAAAAATACCTAAACTAGTTTTAACACAAAAACCTGGGTGTTATATATATGAACACAAGAGTGTTCATAATGGCCAAGTTAAAAGCAATTAATATGTCCTTCAGTAAGTAAATGGATAAACTGTGGCGCATCCAGACAAATATTTTTCAGTGCTAAAAAGAAATGATCTATCAAGCCATGAAAAGACATGGAGGAAATTTAAATGCATATTACTAAGTGAAAACAGCCGATGTGAATAGGCTATATACTGTATGATTCCAAACATGTAAAATTCTAGAAAAGGCAAAACTATAGAGATATTGAAAAAATGAGTGGTTACCAGGGGTTGGGGGTGGGGTGAAGGGAGGACTAGGCAGAGCCAGAGAATTTTTTATGGCAGTGAAACTATTCTGTCCAATATTACAATGGTGGGTACATGTCATTATGTGTTTGCTAGAACCCATTAAATGTTTATACCAAGAATCAACCCTAATGTAAACCATAGACATTAGGTGATAATGATGCATCAATGTAGATTAATTGGTTGTAACAAACATGCTGCTCTGGTGTGGGATGCTGACAGGGGAGGTTTATGAGGACTCTCTGTATTTTCTGTTCAATTTTGCTGTGAACCTAAAACCTCTGCAAAAAAAAGTTATAATCATTAAATATCATGTATGTTACCTACTTCAGAGTAAAAATAACTTTTTGGAAACTTAAAAAAAAAAGAAATGGGGAACCATTTAAGAGTTTTAACTGAAGTTAGGAAGAACAATTAGGGTGTATTGATTATGGTAAATATACAAGTGAAAAATTAGGCCTTGACTTTATTAAGTGGCATAGAGGACAGGGAAAATAGAAATAGACAGGACAAGACTTTGATCATGATTGAATCTACTTGTTGAGGGAGGAAATTGTGTTTGTACTGATGATCTCTTTTTGTCAAAATCTGCTCTTTTGGTGTTTAGTAGACTGAAAGGACAAATAAAGATAGGAAGTATAAATGATGGGGTAGAGGAAAACAAATCTAGGGATCTGTAGGCTTAGGCTTATTTACTTCAAGATTTTATTCATCATTTTTAGAGAGAAGGGCAGGGAGAGAGGAAGAAAGGGACAGAAGCATCAATATATGGTTGCCTTTCATCTGCCTCTAACTGGGGATCTGGCTGGATACCTGGCTTGCAACCTGGGTATGTGACCTGACTGGAAATCAAACCAGTGACCTTTGGGTTTGCAGGCTGGTGCCAATCCACTGAGCTACACCAGCCAGGGCTTTAAGCTTTACTAAAGAAGTAATTATTTGCCACCGAGATGATAAAAATTGCTTTATTTCAACTGTGGAAATATAAAAACCACACACATATGAGACTTAAAAGTATTCAAGCACCCAAACTTTTAAGTTCCCGCTTTAGTTCCTCATAAATATAATTAAATCCAATTGAGACAATATTTATTCATGGTTGGCATAAGTACAAAGAGGATAATATTTCTAAAAACCAAGATACAGGAGAAAATAATACATCCTGTCACCGATAAAAGAAAAAAAGAAAAAGAAGAAGAAGAAGAAGCACAGAACTGTAGTGGTCAGTGCTATGGACTTCCCAACACCATTCCATCCCAAAAGGTTACTAGCAGACAATTACAGGAATTTCAGTAATGTTGGCAGTGACTGGGGAGAATGGCTAGCCGGGTGATCCAGTCCTCACCAAGGTTTGCTGGGAGAACCTTCGTGAAAGAGTTCTTCAAGTCTGTGAAGGAGACACAGAAAAATTGTTCATCTTTTCCCTCTGGGTGCTTCCAGGTCTCAATGGGTTGATGATATAGCTATAGCCATCATACCACCAGCTTGAGAGTGAAGCCAGCACTAAGGGTAGCAGAGCAGAGATGGAGGGAGCCTGGTTCCCTACTGAGTTACAGAGCCCATCCTGTTGGAACTTTTTGTTATTTGGGATTATAAATGTCCTATTCTTAAACCATTAGAATCAAGGTTTCTGTTACTTGTGGCCAAAAGTTCCCCAACTAAAACAAGAATAAAGGTAGAATAAAAGTAAACATTAACAGATGGTTATAATGTATTGAACTAACTTTTCTCCTCTGGATAAATCAATTTCCCTTATAGTTTTTTTTTTTTAATTTCACTTGAATCTTACATAATCCCTCTGTCAAAATGATTGTCATGAATCATTTTTGATACTATCACATCTACCATAGTATTCTTACATAGTATTGCTGACAAAGACAGACAAAACAAAGAGAAGCAGCAACTGAATCTAGCTCTCTGTTAAGGTGCAAAGGGATTGTCTCTCTTTTATAGACTACTTAAAGGTTATGGTAGTAACCTTTTTCTGATGGGAGCAGGAAAGAATCAGACAATCTTCTAATAACTGATTTTTTGAAAATAAAAACAACTAAGCACTTTCTTAAAACTAATAATAATATAACTTCATTTATTTGCCTCCTGGCTATATTAGGAACATTCAAACATATTTTTAGTAACCTTAAATAAAATATTACATGCACAATACAAGCATAGTGTTTGGCACAAGGTATTATTACTAGCAGTGGTTTACTTAGAACAAAACACTGTGTGAGGTCTAGCCTGAAGGTATCCCAGTGTCTCTAAAGCTCTCACTAGTTGATTCGTAATGTATCTGCTTGCCTTCCTATAGCTTGAGTTTTGCTTTTCTCTTCTCAATACACTTCAAAAATTCAAGCTCAACAGGCAGGTGAAAGGCAACCATACACTGATGTCTATCTCCCTCTTTCCCTTCCCCTCCCTCTAAAAGTAATAAATAAAATATATAAAAAAAAAAAATAAACTATGCTCATTGAAAAAAAAAACTCAAGCTCAAGGCTAGTGTATGCCTTTCATTTTTGGAGGCAAGCAGCAGCTCTGGCATTTCTTATTATAAAAAACCCATATGAGAAAGCTGGCAAGTTTAGTGGACTTCCTGGGCTGAGAGGTTTTTCTGTCAAAGTTGGTAGGGTTTGATCATCCACCATCTTCAGAGTTTTACCATTAAGTTGGACAGATCTGCAAAGCAGAAAGATATGTCTAAGTTAGCCAAGTTGTGCATGCTCTACAAAAGTCATAAATAAGATAGTTTTATGACCAAAAATTATTTTTGTGATAGCCTGTATTACATAACTTGTATTTCAACATTCTATCAGTTGGGTATTTGACCTAGATGATATTGCGGCTACACTGGTAGAATTGAATAGTTGTGACAATGACCATACGGCCTACAAAGCCTGAAATAGTTACTCTCTTTCAGAAAATGGAACACATGTAATCTATACTAGGCAATATGGTGAAAGTATAAAAAGGATAAACATGATGTAACTTCTGAATTTGTGAAAATTTTGATGGAAAATAATTTAAAATATTTTTATACAGAGCAGTAAATATACTGAATGGAATGTAAATTTCAAAAATTTAACATAAAAAAGATAGTCAATAAAATTTTCCATTGGTAACTATACCCATAACCCTCTAATTCCCCTCTTCCCAGACCGCATACATTCACGAATCCAATATAAACAAGAGTATATGAAGAAAGCTTTAGTCTGCTTTTAATTTTACTAATAACTCCATAATTATAAATGATGCTTATATCTCTATTATCTTTTTATCAAATGCGTTTTACATCACGTGAAAGGTAGCACTTTTTGTTGTTGAAAATTTAGGAAATTAATGTCAGAGTTATATGTATGTCATATGTAATATATGTGAAAACACTTAAAAGAGTGTGTTGCATATACTAAGTGCTGTAAAAGTATTATCATCATTATTCGGAAATAAACATAATAAAGACAACCTGTTAAATCCTAACTATTTTTAGGATTTTCATGTATATTCCTTCATCTCTTTTCTATGTATAAACAGGGTGTGCATGATGAATTAGCAAAATTTTAGTAAAATAAACAACATATCACAAAAGTGTTGTATTTTGAAATAAATGTATTCTTATATGTAAATACATAAACATAGTCATATTTTTTAATTGTTAAAAAAAGCCTCCATTTGATGCAATAATAGATTCTATTCGACTTTGGAATCTTGAGCACCCTTTGATTGACTTTTCTTTATCCACGGACATCACCATGTTTTCAATCTTAGCTTTAACAGCCTCTTCATTGGAATGAGGTTGTTTATTAACTTCTCTCTCACCAATGCTGCATACATAATAGTCTAAAGGATTTGCATCTGGTGAACTAGGTGGCCAGATTTCCTTTGACCAGAATTCAGGAACACTGACACTGAGACATTCTTGCACCTTTTTGGCATTATGTGCTGGTGCACCATCTTGTTGGAAGATAAAATGATGTCCATTTGTAACTTGCTTCATCCATGGTACAACTACTTCTCTCAAAATGTCAAGGTAAACATTGGCAGTCCCCTTCAAGCCCTGTAGAAACAAATGTGGGGCCATGATATCTCTTCATTGCTGACAACACCTAACACCATCCCTGTAACAGGAAATTTCATTTTCATGACAATTGAGATTTCATTAATATTCTCACAGGGCCACCTGTTATTTCCTCTGTTTACTATTTGGTCCTGCTTTGCATCAGAGAGGAAAATCAGAGGGTTTTTTCCTTTGGGATTTTTCAATTTTGTTAGCAGTGTCCTTGCTTTTTCAAAGCACCTTTCCTTTGTCTACTGTGTCATAAACTGGCCTCTTCTAAGAACATCTGTATCTGATATCTTCAGCAATAATCTTGCAAACCATTGCATCCAACAGCTGCAGTTCTCTTGCTATGGAGCACATTGACTTTCCTGGATCTTCATTGATGATCTCCTGGATTCTGTGTATAATATCTGGACTTATGCAATCCTTGCGTACCTTATGTGTTTTCCTTGTTGGTGTGGTGACTTCAGGATCAGCATCATACACCTTCTTCACATTGTCAACTGTGCCTAAAGGGATGTTATTGAAGTCCACAATTTTCTTAGCAGTTGGCCCTGCATGCAGTCCAGAAATTATGGTTGCTCTCAGAATTTAATATTTTATATCTGAAACAATGATGTTAAATCATAACCTTGGAAACATAGTTTTTCAAAATTAATAAGAAACATGTAAACAAAGAGATTGTTTAATTGGCAAAGTTATTGCCAATTAATCATGCATATCCTGTATAACACATATTTTCATTTAACAAAATGAGTATACTGTACAGTTTCTTAAAACTCAGTTCTTCCAAAGAGGACATACAGATGGCCAATAGACATATGAAAAGATGCTCAACATAACTAATCATCAGATAGAGGCAAATTAAAACCAAAATGAGATATCATTTCACAGCTGTCAGAATGGCCATCATCAATAATACAACAAACACCAAATGTTGGTGAGGATGTGGAGAAAAGGGAACACTCATGCAGTCTTGGTGGGAATGTAGTCTAGTGCAGTCACTCTGGAAAACAGTATGAAGGGTCTTCAAAAATCTAAAAGTGGAACCGTGTCAGAGTCTTGTGATTCAACTTTTGGGTATATATCCAAAGAAACCCAAAACACTAATTTGAAAGAATGTATGCACTCATATACTCATTGCAGTGGTATTTACAACAGCCAAGACAAGGAGGCAACCCAAATAATTATTGATAGACATCTAAGTGGACAAAAAAGTAGCGATCAAGCTATATATATATTGTATATATTGGAATATTACTTGGCTACAGAAAGAATGAAATATTACCATTTGCAACAGCATGGATAGACTTAGAGGATATTATACTAAGTGAAATTTGTTCGACAGAGAAAGACAAATACATATGATTTCAATTATATGTGAAATCTAAAGAAGAAAGTAAATGAACAAACTTAATAGAAATATGCTCTTAGATAGAAGAGACTGATGGTTGCCAGAGAGGAGGGGCATTGAGGGACTGGCTGGAAAAGGTGAAGGAATTTAGAAGTACAAACTAGTAGCTACAAAATAGTCTTGAGGATGTTAAGTATAGCATAAGGAATATAGTCAATAATATTGTTATAACTATGTATGGTGGCAGATGGGTACAGGAAATACCAGGGGTAATGCTGTAAAGTATCTGACTGTCTAACCTCTATCTTATACACCTGAAACTAATATAAAATAACATTGAATGTACACTCTAATTGAAAAAATAAAGTTAAATAATTTTTAAAAATTAAAAAAAATCTTGATTCTTTCCCCCTGAACACACCTTAACATTTGTTCACACCATTAAACACTCATTCGCTACATTATTTTAAAGCTGCATAGGATTCTATTGTATGAGAATGCTAGTTTATATACCTAATTGTTTAACGTTAGACGTTTGGTAGTATCCAGTGTAGCATTATTATAAAGATTTTGTTTTTTAAAAATATTTTATTATTTTTAGAGAGAGGGGAAGGGAGAGAGGCAGAGAGGGAAAGGAACATCAATGTATGGTTGTCTTTCACCTGCCTCCAGCTACAGAGCTGGCTGGAGACCTGGCTTGCAACCTGATTATGTGCTCTGGCAGGGAAATGAACCAGCAACCTTTGGGTTTGTAGGCCAGTGCTTTATCCACTGTGCCACAGGCATGGTTAAGATTTCATTTTTTTTTTTTCCGAAGATTTTATTTAATTATTTTCAGAAAGAGGGGAAGAGAGAGAGGCAGAGAGGGAGAGAGACATCAATGTATGGTTGCTTTTCACCTGCCTCCAGCCACAGACCTGACTGGAGACCTGTTTTGCAACCTTGTTATGTGCCCTGGCTGGGGAATCGAACCTGCGACCTTTGGGTTCGCAGGCCGGCGCCTTATCCACTGTGCTACCAGCCAGGGCTAAGATTTCATTTTTAAAGCCCTCTCATACTTTATCCTCATTACATGTCAGTCAGCAGAAAAACTGTGTTCTATTGAACCTTGGTTAGAAGCCTAGCTCTGGGGTCTGTACTTGAAGGCTTATCAATAAGATGCCCATGACTGTGCTGGAGGCAAAGGAACCTGCACTGCAGTTGCATGTGGTCCACGTGCACAGTGGTTGGTTTTCATGCTTGTATCACATCAATTTTTTGATGGGCTCCAGGAGGAAATGCCATGACCATCATCAGGAAACCATAAGTAAAAATAGGTTTTCAAAACATCTCTATGTGACACTAGTAAAAGCTGTTCTGCATAACACTGAGTATCACTTACAAGGGTACACCAAAGCATTTTAGAAAGACTTTTGAATTAGACTACAGAGTTTAAAGGTAAATCTGATCATTATAAATTAATACTATTCTGGGTTAAAATGATGAAAATGGGCAAGATACTCATTCTGTTGGGCTGAATTGTCTAATTAGCTATAAATACAGCTAAAGGATACTATCTGTGTACTGAGTGTAAGTTTAAAGCATGTTGGTTATTTCCACATCAAGATGGACAATGTGGGTAAGGTTTTATTTAAGAGGAGTACCTTGTTTTGTATTTTGAGGTCAGTAACATGATGAAGAAATGTAAAATATGTTTATAAAGTTTCAGATGAAATAGAGCTGGAAGACAAAGCAATTGTCCTTCAAATATTTGAGTGTTATTCTGGAGGAAATGAGGTAGTTGGCATTACTCTAGACGAAGAACAGCAAACTCAAATCTTACAGGGGCCAAGGAGGTTATATATAGAAGTGTAGTAGAACAGGCATAACATAACAGGGTCACATCCACTAGGAAGAACAAACAACCCCAGAGTTGCCAGAGTATTTTTTTTTTAATAGTCTTATCTTTGATTTTTTTTTAAAGATTTTATTTCATTATTTTTTAGAAAGAGGGGAAGGGAGAGAGGCAGAGGAGAGAGACATCAATATATGGTTGCTTTTCACCTGCCTCCAGCCACAGACCTAACTGGAGACCTGGTTTGCAACCTTGTTATGTGCCCTGGCTGGGGAATCGAACAGAGTATTCATTTTTTAGTACTTGTCAATTGTTAGATATTGACAACTAATTTAAAATAAAAAATTAACACAGAGTACATGCCAACCTCTCCTTTCAGGAAAAGAGGGGACGGAAATCCTCTAAACCCCTTTGCCCACAGGCATGAGGTATAGTTTCTAACCTCTTCCCTAGAAAACAGAACTAAGAGGATCAGAAAAAGTCATAGCGTGGTTCCCTCTTTCCTCCTTGGAAGAATAGTCACCAGAAAAGGCTGTGAGCTTCATCAGAGGAAGAATCAGAGATGAATGTCCTTAGATATCCATTTAAGATTGGACTAAAATGATCTCTAAAGATACTTCCAACTCTACTGCTATTATTTAATTACTTTACAAAAGCTTTTCCTTTATCAGCATTAGACACAAAGATGCTAAAAATACTTCAAAAGGGTCAGAACCCAAACAGAGAAAAGTATCTGTTGCCCAAATATGCATTATTTACAATAGGGGAAAAAAATGGTTTAAAGAATAGATAAATGAATGAGTAAGCCATGGTATTTTATAAAACATGCAACCCATTAAGAATGACTACAGGGTGGTGAACATATAATACAATATACAGATGAGGTATTACAGAACTGTATACTATATAATTTTATTAACCAATGCCACTCCAATAAATCTATTAAAATTTTTAAATGTCTACAAAGGCTGTGCATGGCAAGACATGGGAAAACTTGTGGGTTCCTCCTCTTTTCTCCATTATAGGTTCTATGAATAAAAGAAAGCCTAGGGAAATAATAAAGGAATGCTATCCAATGTTAATAATGCTTGACTATGGGAGAATAGGACTTCGGAGGAAAGCATGCTTACTGTCCCTTTTCAGGTTATGATGCTAATTGTCACCAAAAACACCATATAGCATTTGCAAAGGATGGTGACAGAGTAGAGGGCAGTGCTGACAGCATTCTTGAGTGCTAAAGCAGCTGGAGGATAGGATAGGGAGCTTGAGACATCTGTAGGTCCCTGCAAATTGGAAATTGGAGTGGTAAGCATCTGGACTCAGGGCTGTACAGTCCAGAGGCTTCAGAGATGTACAGGAGAGCAGGTGAAAGAGTTTGGAACCCTCTGGCCAGCAGGCCAAGGTCAGCTCAGGCCAGTGGTTGCTCTGCCCAGAGGGACAGCTCTAACTGAAGACAGCTTCAGGCTCCCAGGTGACTAGAAGTCTGAGTGGTGAAGGGTGGACAGGGAGCACAAACTCCTGAGGGAATGAGGAGTGGGACTCCTGCAGGGAAGGGACTGTGTGAGAGCCACGCTCTAGAGACTGAAAGAGAGGAAGAGCCTCTGGGGGCCAGAGGCAGAGGAGAGACTGGCGGGGGGCAGGAGAGGGGGAGCGGGAAAGTGCACCTGCCAAGGTGGCAAGAGGGCCAAAAATTGTGCTGCTGTGCCACCCAGGGAGAAGGCAGCTCAGAGCCCCGGCAAGAAGGGAGGCCCAAACCCGTGTACCCACACTGGCACACAGGCTCCCACAAAAACTCGAAACTGCACACCAGGAACTTGCTGCTGGTGCAACTGGCATGCCCACTACAGACAACAAAAGCCTCCTTGAAGAGCTGGAGGGGGATGTGTAGCCTTCAATGGCAGACTGTGCTGCAGGACCCCTGGGGAGCAAGGCCAGCAATGCTGAGGACACAGTGAAACCTCCTCAAAGAATAGGACTGTGTGGAGGGCTAGTGTTAGCCTGCAAACAAACTTTACTAGGCTACTGGAGGCTCAGCCTACCTGGGGGCTGACACTCAGAATCAGCCCTGACTGTGACAGCCATAGGCCCTGACACTCCAAGACCACACAGTTTGACTGTAGACTGCAGAGATTTGGTCAAGAAAACGAGGCAGACTCAGGAAACGGATCACTGCTAATCTCAAGCACCTGAGTTACAAGGAGAGCTACATGAACTCTTAATCCCTAACATACACTTTTCTAAAGTTACTTCCAACACTCACAATTAGTGCATTTTAAATAAATACTGTTTATATCATTGTGTATCCCAATTCCCATATTTTTACTCCTCCCTTATCTCAATCCACCTAACTACCCAAGACCCTCCTCCTACTCTTGTTTTAAAGTCCATTCACTCTCCAGTCCACAATCTAAGTATTCTGGACTCAGCTGCTTACCCTCCACAGCTGCTTAAACCCTTTTCCCTTTTTTCTTTTTTTTTGTGAGTGCACCACTAGGGACTACACATTCTTTCTTTCTGCTAAAAGCACATGGGTCCTGGCTTCACCTGGACCAATCAATGCTCACTGAGGATGGACAGGGAAGTAGATGTGGCAACTATATATATAGGCTTATACTGTTCACTCGCACTTGAGGCATTCTGATTTTCCCCTCCTCATTTCTATATAAGAGATAAGCTGGCTTTCTCTCTCGTGTCCCCACTATCTTTGCTACTCCTTTACACCCTTCAAAATTATCTGTACTTTAGTCAACTTAATCATTTTTCCCCTCCTATAGCAGTCTTATCATATCTACATCTCTATTAAGACTGGCTTAGTTACAGCTGAGGGTGTGATTAAAAGTGGGGGTTACCTTGGAGGGTATGGGTATATAGCTAGGTTCAGAGGCAGTCAAAAGGGGGATTAAAGGAGAAAGATATCTCTGAAGGTATGGTTATTTTGTCTGGACTGTTGGTTCTATTTTAAGAGCAGCCCTAAAACAGTGTATGAGACGGGATAGAAGGAATGTCTCTCAATCAGCCAACTGGAGTATAAGGAGCAACACATACAACCAATCCAAAATACAACCAGACAGCATAAATTAAAGACATAAAGGCCACCCCAAGAGCAACAAGTTGAAGAAATCTAGAACCCTGCAACACTGAACTCCACAAATCTCCTAACACAGAAGGGTGCTTCACGAAGGTAAGGAATCTAAGCAGATTAATCCAAGACAAGACAGGCAACAACAGACACCCAAAATGGGTGGAAAAAAAAATCAGTCCATCACCAAAAGGAAAGGAGGAATCCCCAGAAAGATCACTAAATGAAACAGAGGCAAACAAACTATCAGATATGGAATTCAAAAGAATGATGATAGAGAAGCTCAATGAGCTCAGCCAGCTCAAAGAAAACTACAAACAACTCCAGGGGAACTACAAAGAACTCCAGGGAAGCTACAAGGACCTCACTGAGAGCTACACCAGCATTAAGAAGGAATTAGAAACTATCAGTAAGAGCCAGGAGGAAATGAACAATACAAGTTCTGAATTGAGGAATACAGTAGAAGGAATCAACATCAGGCCAGAAGAAGCAGAGGATGAGATCAGCAAGCTGGAGGACAACCTAGAAAAATATTCCAAGACAGTGTAAGAGAATGAAAAAAGGTTTCATTCATGAACAAGAATGAAGAGGTTTTTTTTTTTTTTTTTTTTTTTTAAAGAATGAAGAGGTTTTAAGAGAGCTACAGGACAACATGAAATGCAACAATATCTGTATCATAGGGATACCAAAAGGAGAAGAGAAACAAGCAATGGAAAACCTGTTCAAAATAGTAATGGTAGAAAACTTCCCTAACATGATGAGTGAAAACATTACTCAAGTTCAGGAAGCACAGAGGGTCCCAATGAGGATGAATCCAAACAGACACTTCAAGACACATTATAATTAAGATGCCAAGTTTCAAAGATAAAGAGGAAATCATAAAAGCATCAAGAGAGAAACAGCAAGTAACATATAAGGGGGTTCCGATAAGGCTATCAAATGATTATTCAACAGAAACAATACAAGCCAGAAGGGAATGGAAAAAAAAAAAAAAGCAAGTAATGGGAAACAAAGGCCTGCAACCAAGAATACTCTACCCAGCAAGACTCTCATTCAAAATGGAAGGAGAAACAAGGAGTTTCCCAGATAAAAGAAGACTAAAAGTATACATCTCTACCAAACCAGCATGGCAAGAAATGCTAAAGGGTCTGCTTTAAAAAAAGGAAGGAACAGAGAGAGACAGAAAGGAACACAGGTACAAAGGGGAAAAATGGCAATGAATAAGTATCAATCAATAATAACCTTAAATGTAAATGGATTAAATGCACCAATCAAAAGACATAGGGTAGCTGAATGGATAAGACAACCTGACCCACACATATGCTGTCTTCAAGAGACCCACCTCAGAACAAAAGATCGACAAAGATTGAAAGTGAAGGGATGGAAAAATATATATCAAGCAAATGGACATGATAAAAAGGCTGGCATAGCAATCCTTATTTCAGACAAAATAGATTTTACAATGAAGACCATAAAAAGAGATAAAGAAGGACATTTCATAATACTTAAGGGAACAATCCATCAAGAAGAAATAACTCTGGTAAACATAGATGCACCCAATGTAGGAGCTCCCAAATATATAAGGAAAATCTTGGAGGACTTCAAGAAGGATATAGACAAAAACACACTAATAGTAGGGGATTTTAACAGGCTACTATCAACAATGGACAGATCTGCCAAACAAAAACTCACCAAGGATGTTGTAGCATTGCACAACATTCTAGAGGAAATGGGCATAACTGATATATACAGAACCTTTCACCCCAAAGAAGCAAAATGCACATTCTTTTCAAATGCATTTGCAAAATTCTCTAAGATAGACCACATGGTAGGTCACAAGACAAGCCTCCACAAATACAGGAAAATTGAAATCATACAAAGTATCTTCTCAGATCACAATGGCTTGAAACTAGAAACCAATTTCATGGGAAAAAAATGAAAACACTCTAACTCATGGAGACTGAATAACATGCTTTTAAGTAATGAATGGGCTAACAATGAGATCAAAGATGAAATCAAAAAGTTTCTGGAAACAAATGACAATGAATACACAACAGTCCAAAACCTATGGGACACAGCAAAGGCAGTCCTCAGAGGGAAATTCATAGCAATACAGGCCTACCTAAAAAGGTCAGAAGAAGCTTATACAACCTAATCATAAAGCTGCAAGAACTACAGGAGCAACAACAAACAAGGCCCAGAGCAAGTAGAAGGAAGGAAATCATCAAGATCCGAGAATTAAATAACTTAGAGACTCAAACTACAATTTGAAGAATCAACAAGTCCAGGAGCTGGTTCTTTGAAAAAAATAAAAAAGATTGACAAGCCTTTAACCAGACTCATCAAGAAAAAGAGAGAGAGGACCCAAATAAACAGAATCAGAACTGACAGAGGAGAAATCACAACTGATACTTCAGAAATACAAAGGATTGTAAGAAATTACTGCAAACAACTATATGACAAGAAATATGACAATCTGGGTGAAGTGGATAAATTTCTGGAAATGTATAGTCTACCAACACTGAATCCAGAAGAAGCAGAAAGCCTGAATAGACCAATAACAACTAGTGAAACTGAAGAAGTAATCCAAAATCTCCCAAAGCACAAGAGCCCCAGACCAGATGGATACACAGGTGAATTCCACTGAACATTTGAAGAACTAACTCCTATCCTTCTCAACCTATTCCAAAAAATCCAACAAGAGGGAAGACCCCCAAACTCTTTCTATGAGGCCAATATTTTTCTAATCCCAAAACCAGGTCAAGACACAACTAAGAAAGAAAACTATAGGCCAATATCTCTGATGAACATAGATGCTAAAATTCTCAACAAAATATTGGCCAACCAGATCCAGCAATACATTCAAAAGATCATACACCATGATCAAGTGGGTTTCATCTCAGTGATGCAAGGATGCTACAAAATTTGCAAATCAATAAATACAATACACCACATCAACAAAATGAAAGACAAAAACCATATAATCATATTGATAGATGCTGAAAAAACATTTGATAAAGTACAGCAATCATATATGATAAAAACACTCAGCAAAATGGGAATAGAGGGAGCATACCTCAACATCATAAAGGCCATATATGAGAAACCTGAAGCCAACATCATACTCAATGGGCAAAAACTAAAAGCTTTCCCCCTAAGATCAGGAACAAGACAAGGATGTCCACTTTTTCCACTTCTTTTCAACATCGTTTTGGAAGTTCTAGCTATAGTTATCAGAGAAGAAAATGGTATCCAAATTGGAAATGAGTAAGTAAAACTGTCATTATTTGCAGATGATATGATAATGTACATACAAAAGCAGATGGACTCCACCAAAAACTTACTCAACTTAATAAACAAATTTAGCAAAATTGCTGGATATAAAGCCACTATCTGGAAATCAAAAGCATTTTTGTATACCAATAATGAAACAACAGAAATAGAAGTGAATAAACAAATCCCATTTACCATAGCAACAAGAAATATAAAGTACCTAGGAATAAACTTAACCAATGAGGTAAAAGATCTGAACTCAGAAAACTGTGGAACACTGAAGAAAGAAATTAAGGACAATACAAAATAAATGGAAGCATATACCATGTTCATGGATGGGAAGAATTAACATCATTAAAATGTCCATACTACCCAAAGCAATCTATAGATTCAATGCAATCCCAATTAAAATACCAATGACATACTTCACAGAGTTAGAAAAAATACTTCAAAAATTTTTTGGAGTCAAAAATGCCCACAAATAGCCACAGCAATCTTGAGAAAGAAGAACAAGGTAGGAGGAATCACAATACCGGACATTAAACTAAACTACATGGGCTACTGTCATCAAAATAGTCTGGTACTGGCATAAGAATAGACATACAGATCAATGGAACAGAATAGAAAGCCCAGAAATAAATCCAGGACTCCATGGTCAATTAATATCAATCAACAAAGGGGGAAGGAACATAAAATGGAGTAAAAACAGTCTCTTCAACAAGTTGTTTTGGGAGAACTGACGTCAACATATAAAAATATAAAACTAGACCACCAGCTTACACCATACACCAGAATAAACTCAAGATGGATAAAGGATTTAAACATAATCACTGCTACCATAAAGGTCCTGGAGAAAAATATAGGCAGTAAAATTTTAGATATCCTCCACAGAAATATATTTACTGATCCTTCTCCAAGGGCAAAGGAAATAAAAGAATAAATAAATATATGGGACTATATCAAATTGAAGTTTCTGTTCAGCTAAAGAAAACACCAGCAAAATTCAAAGAGAACCAACTGTATAGGAAAACATATTTGCCAATGATACCTCAGACAAGGGCTTGATCTCCAAAATATCTAAAGAACTATTGCAACTCAACACCAGGAAGACAGACAGCACAATTAAAAAAATGAGCTAAGGACCTTAACAGACAACTTACTGAGGGAGACATACAAAGGGCCTAAAGACATATGAAAAAGTGCTCAATATCACTAGCTATCAGAGAGATGCAAATGAAAAACACAATAAGATACCACCTCACACCTGTCAGAATGGCCATCATCAAGTCAACAAACAACAAGAGATGGTGAGGATGTAAGGAAAAGGGAACTCTGGTGCACTGTTGGCAGAATGCAGGATGGTGCAGCCACTATGGAAAATATGGAGTTTTCTTAACAAACTAAAAATGGAACTGCCTTTTGATCCAGCAATTCCACTGCTGGGACTATACCTGAAGACCCCTGGAACACCAATTCAGAAGAACCAAGTACCCCTGTGTTCATAGCAGTGCTATTTACAATAGCCAAGTGCTGGAAACAGCCTAACTGCCCATCAGTGGATGATTGGATCAAAAAACTTTGGTACATAACACAATGGAATACTACACAGCAGAAAGAAAGAAGGAACTCCTAACCTTTGCAACAACATGGATGGAACTAGAAAGTATTATGCTTAGTGAAATAAGCCAGTCAGTGAAAGACATATACCGTATGATCTCACCCATTTCAAGACAATAATGAACAGAACAAACAAATCAGCAAAATAGAACCAGATACGTGAATACAATGAATAGATCTCCAGCGGGCAGGGGGAAGGAGGGAGGGGAGAGGGGAGAGGGGGAGGCAAAGAAGGGGAGCAGTTTAGTCAAGGAACTAGTATGGAAGAACCATTGACATGGACAAGTGGGATTGACTTTGAGGGGGAGTAGGTGGGTGGGGAAGGGGACTGAGGGAAGGAATAAGGGGATGGATGTAATAAAACAACAATAAAATTAAATTAAAAAAGCATTAGCAAAGATGGGAATAGATGGTGAGAGTTTTGTTAACCCTTAATTTTTTAATCTCCAATCTGAGAATAGCCATGATGAAAGAGTTGCTTCCAACACATACTGGACAGAAATCTGACAATGTTTGTTTGCTGAATTCTTCAAAACTTACAGTCATTCTTGGATATTTTATTAAATATGGTCTTTTATGAGAGATACTGAATTACTGGCTTTTAAAACCAAAATGTGTTTGAACCAACTTCAAATAATCCACCTATAAAGTATATTTCTGGCTGTGAGTTTTCTTACTCTAATTTTTAAATACTTACTGTATTTTTTGTTTCATAAGATGCACCTTTTTCCCCCAAAAGTATGTGAGTGTCAGGGAATGTGTGTGCATCTTATGGAGCAAATATTGCGTCACAGATGGTTAGGTGTATTACCTGACCTGTCAGCAGTGGCAACTGCTGTTAGAAGAGGAAGCAGTGGGCCCATGTGAAACCCCTGGGGATGCTTAAATGTCCACTTTACTGCTGAATCTCAGGGTGTCTGGTCAGTTGCTGTCCATCTCTGCCTATCACCTGGGAACTGGGAGAGTGCAGAAAGCCACCTGACACTTCCAGCTACAACCTCTGACCTATCGAATCAGCTGAGAATAATAACGGGTATGAGGCACAGTGCCAATTGCCAATTGTCTTTGACACTGGGTTGGGTCTGTCAGTAGAACCGCCTCCAATCACCAATCACTAAGTCTTAAGCTCTGCCAATCACAAGAGGCAGATGGGTGGAGATGAAGTAACATGTTCTCAGCTGGTTACTGGCTCCATTAGATGCTACAGCTGTCTTGTCTATTGCCATACTATTTCCAGTGCACACCAGATTTCTGTGTGAGGAGGCCAGCAGTCAGTAACTGGGTAAGCAGCCATAAATGCTGATGTGCAGTATACAAAGGGAATTATGGTGGGGTCATGATTCTATAGTAACACAGGCACTGAGGGGATTAAGGGGTCTCACTAGCCGTAACAGGCACTGGGGGATAGTCCACCAGAACCTGTAACTAGGATAGATACTCTCAGTGACTATTACAACTAGTGATACCTCTTAACTCCCTCAATGCCTGTTATATTAAGGGCCCCACCTTAAAGAGTGCCTCTAACCATCCAAAAACCCCACTTCTCTCTCTGTGGTCAGCCCAGTTAGAGCATTAAAAAAAAAAAAAAAAAAAAAAAGCTCACCTCTTTGTCATAAAATGGATAGTGGGGGGCAAGAAGCAATGGGCTTTTTTGATCTGAATGCCCCAACCTGGCTAATTGCCAAGGGAGAAGTAGGGGGAAGTGGAGCTTTCATAAGGTTGGAGGTACTTTTTAATCACTTAGTTCCTATTCTGTAATGCTCTGGCCTCACACCATCTCAGCGCCAGTCTGTGGCTCCAGAAAAATGGTCAATTTATGCAGGAGGGTGAGATGGCTGGTGCTGTGTAGAACCATGAGGCTGTTGGTTCATTTTAGAGGGAGTGGTGCACTGTTGGAAGGATTGGTGGGCAGGTGCAGGTTTTCCTAAAGCTGCCCCACATGTCTGCTCTGGCCTGTACCTGCTTGTCCAGCATAAGTGATTTCCCACCTGCAGACTACAGTGCTCATGTACATGTAGGCTTCCTGAAAAAACCTGTGTTGTTAGCACTTGGCCAGTTTAGAGCACATATTAGCAAAACTATAAAAAAGAGCTTTAAAGAAGTGAAGACTCATCTAGCTGTAATTCCTGGAGGTCCATCCAGTTGCAACCTCTCAACATTTCCATCAACAAATCACTTATAGTCTTTATAGAAGAAGAAGGGAACAAATGGATGGCTGCTGGTAATCATGATCTGACACCTACTGGATGAATGAAGAGGCCCACTATCAAGTTTGTGAATGGGTGAAAACTTGACACTCAGTGAAGGATGAAACTGTTGTACAGTCATTCAAAAAATGTGGCATTAGCATTAGATGGAACTGAAGATAGTATCATTTATGAAGATGGCGAAGAAAGTGGTATCAGTGATTGTGAACAACTGGGCTTCACAAATTCTGACACTAGTGGTGATGAGCTCTTGGTGTTCTCAGAAAACTAGAAGAGTATTTGAACCTTAAAGTCCCTCTTCATTTGTTAATGACGGTGATGATGATTCTTAATACTGCTATTGACTGCTGTTCACTTTCCATGGTTAAAATATTATTGTTATATTTTATTAAATATTTTAGTACACCATTTAGTTCAGAATATTTTTTCCCTTGTTTTCCTCCTCTAAACCTACGGGGCTTATGGTCAGGTGCATCTTATAGTGTGAAAATATGGTACCTTAATGCTGTTAGAGAATCACACCCACTCATGTAGTATAATAGTTTACATCAACACTCATGCCCTTAATAGCAATTTTATACAGGTATGTTTTGCTTTTGTGGCTGTTTTACCAAGAATTATGTCTGTTTAGAGAAAATAATTAAACATTGAGCGGATCTTATATATCAAGTTGTTTTAAAATGCAAACTACTTCTAAGATAACTGTTAGTTTATGTTCATATCCTTCTGCTTTTGACTCTGCAAGTGAGCTATATCTCTACTAATAGGTATTCATATATAAACTTTCTGAATATTAAGAATTGTTAAAAGTTGACCTAGTTGACTACTTTTTATCATTATCAACACTCTATTCTGATAAACACTGATAAATTTGGGAAAATTTAAAATGAACAAGAAAAATGACTCACTCAGAAAATAATCCATCAGGTCCTGAAGGTTTTACAAGGTATCTGTCCACTTCTTTGTCAAATAAATAATGTGGTAACTGGAAGTGCTTAGTGATGTTATGAAGGTTTAAAACATACAGAGTTAAATCTCCTCTTTTATACCTTGGGCTAAAAGAAAATAGATTAACTCAAAAAATTATTTATCCCATTTAAGCAATTAAAAAACTTGATTACATATATAACTATGGATACTAAGTATTTGTATGGGCTCTCTTTTAAACTTTTATGATAATGTAAGATCACTAATGTGATCCTATTCAAAAACATGATTATAAATATTGCTCTTCATAGCACCATTTTCTGGTCTAGAGCACTCTGCAGTCTTTGCTGCTTTGCCAGGCTGAGTTGCTGGTAAGCTGGACAGCTTATTCATTTTCAAACCCAGGAAGGTTAAATGGTGAAAGTTGAGTTTTGTAGGTTCATGTGCATTTGAATTGTAAACTGTATAAACAGGGTCTTTCTAGTCTTATGAAAAGAGCGAAGCAAAGAAGAAAATTAAATCTATTGACACTTTTCAAAATTTATCTATCCAAACTACTCCCTGACTTCTTCCTAGTTGGTCTCTCAATATCCATGGAATCCCACTCACCAGAAACTGTAAGTGTTGGGCTAGAATTGATATTTTAGTTATCACTCTATCAGGAAGGACAAGTTGAAGGCAAAATGAAGAAAAAATATCTGAGATTTGGGAGCATTTTTTGCTATTTAGGCCTAAATACTGGACTACAAAAATCTCTATGGTCTCAACTTCAGAAATTGGGTTGAAACTTTTGAAAATGAGATTGTTATTGTTCTTTAATCCTTCTTCCTTATTAAGTTGATCAGATGTGATGCAAGGGGATAAGTATATTTATAATTATTCATTCACATGAATTTACATTTACATTCACTAATAGTCATTCAGTGAAGTAATTGTTCATATATAAATACATTGGTACTAGTCTTTATTTAAATTAGGGGATATGATATGCCCATTATGGATTATGACAATTAAAGTCACTGTAAAAGTCAAGTGCTAATATTTAAGCTATTGTTTTATTTTATTAGTTAGACTCTGGCACCATATCACTATGAAAAGAAAGAAAGAAAGAAAGAAAGAAAGAAAGAAAGAAAGAAAGAAAGAAAGAAAGAAAGAGAAAGAACAATGACACAGCTTAGACCTCCCAGATATATAGAAGACAACAGGGTATTAGGGTAGGAAGCTATATGACTGTTAATGAAAACTAGTTGGTTTGTAAATAGTGTGTTATATACTTACTGGTTGATGTTTGTGCAATGGAGGTATACTCGAAGTTTACTTTCGGCTTGACCTTTCACACTTGCCATTAACACATTGGTGCCCACCAATTTCTTGAATAGAAGAGAAAGCCAATAATCCTAGTTGTGGTGGTTGGGCATGAGAGGAATGAAAATATATATTTACTTAGTTCTTTATTTAACAAAAACTATCAAACAAATAATTATGCTAAAAACAGTGTATATGTTATTTTAGAGGTGTTTAAATCAGATTCACCTTTTGGTTCATGTTAATTATGAATCTGAGGGCAACATACATTTTGCTGTTTTTTATCACTAGAGGACTGTGTTTCCACAATCAAGGGGGCCATGTCTGCTACAAGATATAGCTCAAGACTGCAGTTCATTACTCAGAGACAGTTTAAATAGTCTGTTGTCTAGCATCCAAGAATTGAAAGCAAAGCTCAAAGCAAAACTTTAAGACACACATAACACAAACACACAGATAAGTTTTTAAAATAAAATTTCTGTTTAAAATATTAAAATAATGCCCTGGCTGGTGGCACAGTGGATAAGGCACCAGTCTGGGAACCCAAAGGTTTCTGGTTCGATTCCCAGCCAGGGCAATATAACCAGGTTGTAAGCCAGGTCTCCAGCCTGGTTAGTAGCTGGAAGCAAGTGAAAGGCAACCATACATTGATGTTTCTCTTCCTCTCTGCCTCGCTCCCTTCCCCTCTCTGAAAAAATAATAAAATCTTTAAAATAAAAGATTAAAATGCTTTTCTTCAAAATCTTATAACCCCTTAATAAAGTAATGGATTAAGCAACAATCATCACTAGATATCAAAAAAAAAAAAAAAAAAAAAAAAAAAAAAAAAAAAAAAAAAAAAAAAAAAAAAAAAAAAAAAAAAAAAAAAAAAAAAAAAAAAAAAAAAAAAAAAAAAAAAAAAAAAAAAAAAAAAAAAAAAAAAAAAGGCAGGCATTATGTTCCTGTTGATGGAAGCACATAATGTTACCTATGAAAAATTCTTACAAAACAAAACAAAAAATCTGAGTAAGCTCAAGACTCTAGTTTTAACTCCAAATTTACAGGAAATATAGGGGACAGGGAAACATACTAAATGAATAAATTTAGCAAAACCTAGAATGTGGGAAACACTATAGAACAAATTACATGTTTTCTTTAATTAATAAATTCCAAAGGACCAAAAAAAAAAAAAGAGGAAAAGAGAACTTAAAGATTAATAAACTTAAAAGATAAATCGACTTAAATGCAATAAGTGAACCTTGTGGATTTGAATATACTATTAAAATATATGTGACAATAAAAAAAATGTGAAATACTAACTTAATGTTTGATGATACTGAGGAATTACTGTTAATAACTTGAAGTATAATAATGGTATTGTTATATTTTCCCAAAGAGATATATACTGAAATAGTTATGGATAAAATCATTTATCTGAGATTTGTTTGAAATTAATATAGTAGGTGGGAGGTGAGGATTGGGTAAAATTGTAGATTAAACAAAATTGGACTCTTACCCTTTGCAACAACATGGATGGAACTGGAGAGTATTATGCTTAGTGAAATAAGCCAGTCAGTGAAGGACAAATATCATATGATCTCACCCATTACAGGATAATAATGAACAAAACTAACAACAAGCAAAACAACCAAATATATGAATACAGTGAATAGGCCTTCAGTGGTCAGGGGGAAGTGGGTTGTGGGGAGTGGGGAGGCAGAGGCAAGGAAAGGGAGCAGTTTAGACAAGAACCTAGTATAAAGGAACCATGGACATGGACAACAGGTGGGATTGACTTTGGGGGGAATGGGTGGGTGGGGAGGGGGACAGAGGGGAGCAAAAAGGGGATGGATATAATACAACAATAATAAAATTAAAAAAAATTGGAGATTCATATACTTTTCTCTCACTTTGAATTTTTCCAAAATAAGTTTAAAAAACCCCACTTAATATACACCTCAATTCTTCCTTCTTAAGCTAAGGGAAAATAGAGTCAATAGGGCAGTTTTTGTTTCTCTGCTTAAATTCAAATTCATACCTTCTCTGGAGACAGGAGTGGAATCAATGGAATCAATGAAATGTTTCAAAGGAGACAAAACTTTAGCATGGTCCAGTTACTGGAAGAGCAGAACACATGCAGGCCTCAGAGCCAAGACTCTCTAGAAGAACAGAGGACAGCTATGTGGCTTTGAGCAAATCATGTGCCTGCATCTCAAGTCAAACTTCCTCATTTGAAAAATGGATCTAAGATACCTGCCTTGCTGCCTTCCTGCATTGTTATGCAAATTGAATAAGAAACCAGAAGAAATTTCTGGTCAAGATAGCTGTATAGGTGAACACTGCTTGCCTCCTCTCAAAACCACATCAAAATTATAATTAAAATATAGAACAAAGGAGGGAAGATGGTGACAGAGTAGAGAGCAGTGCTGTTGGTGTTCTCGAATACCAGAGCAGCTAGAGGACAGGATAGGGAGCGTGAGAAGTCTTCAGGTCCCGGAGAACTGGAGTGGTCAGCATCTGGACACAGGGGAGCACAGCCCAGTGGCAGCGGAGACCTATAGGAGAACAGGTGAGGGGACTCCGGACTTAATGGCCTGTGGGCTGAGGTCAGCTCTGGGCAATGGCACCCCTACCCTGAGGGGCGTCTCTAACTGAAGCAGCTCCAGGCTCCCAGGCAACTAGAAACCTGAACAGTGAAGTGCGGGCAGCAAGGGCAAACGCCATAGGGAACACGGAATTGAACTCCTGCAGGGGAGGGACTGTGGGAGATACTTGCTCCGGCAACAGGGAGAGGAGGCTCCTCGCAGGGCTAGAAGCGGAGAAGAGTCCTGCGGGAAGCCGGAGCGGGGGAGCGGGGAAGTGCACCGGAGGGGGCAGCTAAAGGGCCGAAAACGGTGCAGCTGGGCCACTGGGGAAACAGCAGATTAAAGCCCCTGCGAGGTGGGAGTCCCAGTCCTGCACAACCACACAGGCCTCCAGGCTCCATGGAAACTCCAAACAGCGAGGTGGGACCTAGTAGCGGGGGCAACTGACCTGCTCATTGCGACACAAAGACCGCAGACGCCTGGGGAAAGGTGCATTACAGAGGCTGCGTAAAGGACTTCTCGGAGAGCTGATTGGCTTGGAAGCCTGGCTCTCACCCAAGGGAGCAGGGCAGTGTTGGCGGACCCTGGGCACTGTTGGCGGTTGGGGGCTGCCTCCTCCGGAGCAGAGCGGTGGAGGCAGGACCAGTCATCAAAGGAACCAGAGAGGTTGCAGGCTGCACTGCAGGGGTGCCAGGTGCCTATCACAGGCAGGAACCTCCGCCAGGAGTGGGAGGGGACACCTTGCGAGCAGCAGAATACCGGCAGCTCTAAAATCCAGCTAGGCTACTGAAGGCCCAGCATTCCTGGGAGCTGACACCCAGAATCAGCCCTGAAAGTGACAATCAGAGGTCCTGCCAGTAAGACCATATAGACTATAGACTGCAGAGACCTGACTAAGAAAAAGAGGCCTCAGGAAACAGATTGCTGTTAATTTCAAGCATCTGAGTTATACCGAGCGATACATGAACTATTAATCCCCAACATATCCTTCTCAAAAGTTACTTCTCACATATTCTTAACCCCCCCCATCTCAATCTACCTAAATACCCAAGACCCCCCCTACTCTTGATTTAAAGTCTACTCACTCTCTGGATACAACTCATTCCCAGTTCTCAATCTAAGTATTCCTCCCTGCCCCAGCCACCTTCCTTTCATTTTCTTACCCCCCGCCGCCACCCTTTTTTTCTTTTTTTTTTTTCTTTTTTTCTTTTCTTCCTGTTGAAGCCCACAGGTCCTGGCTCCACCTGGACCAAACAGAGATCATAAAGGGTGAACAGACACCTAAATCTTTTCTTTATTAATATTGGTTTTTCTTTGTCTTGTGACTTTTTCCTTTTTATTTTTCTTTCTTTCATCTCTGATATAAGCCCGGAGGTCCCGGCTCCACCTGGACCAATCAGGGATCATTAAGGGTCAACAGCCACCTAAATCCTGTTTGCTTATCATATATAGTTTTGTTTTTTGTGTTGTTTTGTTTGTTTGTTTAATTTTCATGCTAAAAGCCCTCAGGTCCTGACTTCATCTGGACCAATCAGGGATTATTATTAAGGGTGAACACACTTTCTTATTATTGTTATTATCGTTTTTATTTCTTTTTTCCTTTTTTTTTTCTTTCTTTCTTTTCCCTTTTTTTTTTTTTTACTGTGAAAAGTGCACAGGCCCAGAATACAACCAGACAGCCCAAATAAAGGACACACCAAGAACAACAAGTGGAGACAATCTGGGAGAATGCAACATTGAACTCCACAAATCTACTATCACAGAAGGGTGCTCAACTAAGGCAAGAAAGCAAAGCAGGTTAACCTAAGCAAAAAGCAAAAAAAAAAAAACAAAAAAAAAAAAAACAAGCAACAGCAGACACACAAAATGGGGAAAAAAAGAATCAGTCCATCACCAAAAGGAAAGGAAGACTCCCCAAAAAGACCGCAAAATGAAACAGGGGCACCTGAAACATCAGATAAGGAATTCAGAAGAATGATACCAGAGAAGCTCAGTGAGCTCACCCACATCAAAGAAAACTATAAACAACTCCAGGAGAACTACAAAGAACTCCAGGGAAATTACAAAGAACTCCAGAGAAGTTACAAGGAATTTACTGAGAGCTACAATAGCATCAAAAAGGACATAGGAACTATGAGTAACAGCCAAAAGGAAATGAAGAATACAATTTCTGAATTGAAGAATACAGTAGAAGGAATCAACAGTAGGCTAGAGGAAGCAGAGGACCAGATCAGCGAGTTGGAGGATAATGTGGACAAATACTCCAAGACAGTACAAGAGAATAAAAAAAAAGGGTGAACAAGAATGAAGAGGGGTTAAGAGAGCTGCAGAACAACATGAAACGTAATAACATCCGTATCCTTGGGATACCAGAAGGAGAAGAGAAACAAGGAATGGAAAACCTGTTCAAAAGAGTCATGATAGAAAATTTCCCTAACATAATGAGTGAAAACATTAATCCAGTCCAGTAAGCACAGCGAGTCCCAATGAAGATCAACCAAAACAGACCAACACCAAGGCATATTATTATTAAAATGGCTAATCTCAAAGACAAAGAGAGAATCCTAACAGCATCAAGAGAGAAACGACAAATAACATACAAAGGGGCTCCAATAAGGCTATCAAATGATTATTCAACAGAAACAATTCAAGCCAGAAGGGAATGGCAAAAAGTATTTCAAGTCATGGTAAACAAAGGTCTGCAACCAAGAATACTCTACCCAGCAAGGCTCTCATTCAAGATAGAAGGAGAAATAAGGAGCTTCCCA
>PVIW01013357.1:0-27699 GCA_004026585.1 Noctilio leporinus
AAAGGGTTTAGGTGGCTGGGGAAGGGAGGAATACTTAGATTGAGGACTAGGAATGTGTTATAGCCACAGAGTGAGTAGACTTTAATTTGAGAGTAGGGGGAGGGTCTTGGGTATTTAGGTGGATTGAGGTATGGGGGGGGGTATTAAGAATATGTGAGAAGTAACTTTTGCAAAGGTTATGTTGGGGATTAATAGTTCATATTGCTCTCGGTATAACTCAGGTGCTTGAGATTAGCAGCAATCCCTTTCCTGAGGCTGCCTCTTTTTCTTGGTCAGGACTTTACAGTCTATAGTCTATATTCTAGCCGGTCTTGGCATGTGGCAGGGCCTCTGATTGTCACTTTCAGGGCTGATTCTGAGTGTCCACCCCCAGGTAGTCTGGGCCTTCCGCAGCCTGGCTGGGTGTTAGGGTTGCCGGTATTCTGGAGCCCGCAGGGAGCCCCCTCCCACTCCTGGCAGAGGTTCCTGCCCAGGATGAGCACCCAGCACCCCTGCAGGGCAGCCAGCAACTTTGCTGGTCCGTATGAGGACTGGCCCCGCTCCCGCAGTTCTGGGAGGAGGCCGCCCTTGTCTGTCAACACTGTCTGGGGTCCACCTACACTGTCCCGCCCTTCCGGGGCAGGCACCACTCCTCCAAGCCAACCAACTCTCTGAGAAGTCCTTTACGTGGCCTCTGTGGTGAGCCCCTCCCAGGCGTGGGTGGTACTGCCTTTGTCTCCTGCAATGGCGGGTCAGCTACCCAGCTACTAGTTCCTGGCTTGCTGGCTAGCCGTTTGGAGTTTCTGCAGACCCTGGGGGCCTGTGTGGTTGCGCAGGGCTGGGCCTCCCCCCTCGCAGGAGCTTCTAGCTGCTGTTTCCCCAGTGGCCCAGCAGCACTGTTTTCGGTCCTCTCACCGCCCTGGCCGGTGCACTTCCCTGCTCCCCTGCTCCGGCTTCCCGCAGGACTCTTCTCCTCCACCTCTAGCCCAGCTTGGAGCCTCCTCTCCCTGTTGCAGGAGTGAGTCTCACACAGTCCCTCCCCTGCAAGAGTTCAACTCAGTGTTCCCCACGGTGTTTGCCCTCGCCGCCCCCACCTCACTGTTGAGACCTCCAGTTGCCAGGGAGCCCGGAGCTGGCCTCAGTCAAACGCGCCCCTCTGGGTAGAGCCGCCCCTGCCCAAAGCTGACCTCGGCCCACTGGCTGGTCGGTCAGGAATGCCTCACCTACTGTCCTGCTGGCCTCCTCTGCCTCTGGGCTGCGCTCCCCCATGTCCAGATGCTGCCCGCACCAACTCCCAGGGTCCTGAAGATGTCCCACACTCCCTATCTTGTCCTCTAGCTGCTTTGGTACTGTAGAACACCATCAGCACTGCTCTCTACTCTGTCGCCATCTTCTCTCCCCATTTTCTTTCTTAGTTGTGTCTTAACCTGGTTTTGGGATTAGTATAACATTGGCCTTATAGAAAGAGTTTGGGAATCTTTCCTCTTGTTGGATTTTTTGGAATAGGTTGAGAAAGATAGGAGTTAGTTCTTTTCTAAATGTTTGGTAAAATACACCTGTGTAGCCATCTAGTCCAAGGCTCTTGTGCTTTGGGAGTTTTTTGATTATTGTTACAATTTCACTGGTTGTTACTGGTCTATTCAGGATTTCTGCTTCTTCTGGATTCAGTTTTGGTAGATTATATGTTTCCAGAAATTTGCCCGTTTCAACCACATTGTCATATTTCTTGTCATACAGTATTTTTAATAATGTCTTAAAATGCTTTGTTTCTCTGTGGTTGTTATTTTTCCTCTGTCATTCTGATTTTATTTATTTGGGTCCTCTCTCTTGTTTTCTTGATGAGTCTGGTTAAAGGCTTTTCAGTTTTGTTTATTTTGCAAAGAACTAGCTTCTGGATTTATTGATCCTTTGAATTGTAGTTTTAGTCTCTAAGCATTTAATTTTTCCCTGATCTAGATTATTTCCTTCTTTCTACATGTTCTGGGCTTTGTTACTGCTCCTCTAGTTTTTGCAGCTTTATGGCTAGGTTGTTTTTATTAACTTCTTCTGTCCTTTCTAGGTAAGCCTGTATTGCTATGAATTTCCCTCTGAGGACTGCCTTTGCTGTGCCCCATATGTTTTGGGCTGTTGTGTATTCATTGTCATTTGTTTTCAGAACCATTTTGGTTTTATCTTTGATCTCATTGTTTACCCATCCCTTACTTAATACCATGTTATTCAGTCTCCATGAGTTAGAGGGTTTTTGTTTTTTTCCCTTGAGGTTGGTTTCTAGTTTCAATCCATTGTGATCTGAGAAGATGCTTAATATGATATCAATTTTCGTGTATTTGCAGAGGCTTCTCTTGTGACCTACCATGTGGTCGATATTTGATAAAGTTCTTTGTGCATTTGAAAAGTATGTGTATTTTGCTTCTTTGGGGTGAAAGGTTCTCTATATATTAGTTAAGTCCATTTCATCTAGATGTTGTTCAATGCCACAATATCCTTGGTGTTTTTTGCGTTTGGAAGATCTGTCTGTTGTTGATAGTGGACTGTTAAAATCCCCTACTATGAGTGTGTTGCAGTCAATATCCTTCCTGAAATTCTCCAAGATTTTCCTTATATATTTGGGACCTCCTATGTTGGGTATATATATGTTTACAAGGATTATATCTTCCTGATGGATTGTTCCCTTAGGAATTATGACATGTCTTTCTTTGCCTCATTTTATGGCCTTCATTGTAAAATCTATTTTGTCTAAAATAAGTATTGCTACCCCAGCTTTTTTTTTCATGTCCATTTGCTTGATATATATTTTTCTACCCCTTCACTTTCAATCTGTGTCAATCTTTTGTTCTGACGTGGGTCTCTTATAGACAGCATATATATGGGTCATGTTTTCTTATTCATTCAGCCATGTCTTTTGATTGGTGCACTTAATCCATTTACATTTAAGGTTATTATTGATAGATACTTATTTGTTGACATTTTTCTCCTTTGTACCTATGTTCCTCTCTGTCTCTCCCTGTTTCTTCATCTTTTTAAAACAGACTCATTAGCATCTCTTGCAATGCTGTTTTGGGGGAGCTGTATTCTTTTAGCCTTCTTTTGCCTGTGAAACTCCTTATTTCTCATTCCATTTTGAATGAGGGCCTTGCTGGGTAGAGTATTCTTGATTACAGGCCTTTGTTTTCCATTACATGGAATATTTTTTTGCCATTCCCTTCTGGCTTATATTGTTTCTGTTGAATAATAATTTGATAACCCTTATATGTTATTTCCTGTTTCTCTTTTGATGCTATTAGGATTTTCTCCTTTTCTTTAATGTTTGCCATTTTATTTATGATGTATCTTGGAGTGGGTCTGTTTGGATTCATCCTCATTGGGACCCTCTGTGCTTCCTGAACTTAAAGCCTGCAAGTTTTCTATCATGGCCTGCAAGTTTTCTATCATTACTTTATCAATCAGGTTTTCCATTCCTTGTTTCTCTTCTCCTTGTGGTAACCTTATGATATGAATATTATTGCATTTCATGTTGTCATGCAGCTCTCTTAAAAACTCTTCATTCTTGTTCAGTCTTTTTAAATTCTGTTGTTCTGTCTTGGAATATTTTTCTACATTGTCCTCCAGCTTGCTGATTTGATCCTTTGCTTCCTCTAGGCTGCTGTTGATTCCTGCTACTGTATTCTTAAATTCAGAAATTGTATTCATTTCCTCCTGGCTCTTACTGATTGTTTCTATATCCTTTTTAATGCTGGTGTTGTCTCAGTAAGTTCTTTGTAGCTTCCCTGGAGTTTTTTTTAGCTCCCCTGGGGTTGTTTGTAGTTCTCTTTGAGCTGGCTGAGCTCATTGAGCTTCTCCAGCATCATTCTTTTGAATTCTGTATCTGATATTTGCTTGCCTTTATTTCATTTAGCAATCTTTCTAGGTATTCCTCCTTTCCTTTTGGTGATGAACTGTTTCTTTTACCCCCCATTTTTAGGTTTCATTGTAATCCCATCAGACCGTGATCAGCTGCCAGGCTAAGGTACCACTAGGCTGGAAGGATTGATTCAGTTGTAATCTATAGATCTGTGATCCACTGCTAGGCTCAGATATAACTTGTGGGGACAGACCAATTCAGTTGTAAATCAATGAACCTTTGACCAGCTACCAAGCTCAGGCCCTGCTGTGCTAGACATAGAGGTTTAATTGGCCAATCGAATTCAGCAATACATTACAAAGATCATACACCATGATCAAGTGGGTTTTATCACAGGGATGCAAGCATGGTACAACAATCATAAATCAATCAATATAATACACCACATCAACAAATTGAAAGATAAAAACTATAGGATCATATCAATAGATGCTGAAAAAGCATTTGATAAATGCAGCAACCATTTATGATAAAAACCCTCAGCAAAATGGGAATAGAGGGAGCAACATCATAAAGGCCATCTATAAGAAACCTGAAGCCAACATCAAAATTAACAGACAAAAACTGAAAGCTTTCCCCCTAAGATCAGGAACAAGACAAGGCTGCCCACCTTCTCCACTTCTATTCAACATTGTCTTGGAAGTTCTAGCTATAGCCATCAGAGAAGAAAAAGGAATCATAGGTATCCAAATTGGAAAGGAGGAAGTCAAACTGTCATTATTTGCAGATGATATGATAGTATACATACAAAACCCGATTGGCTCCACCAAAAACTTACTCAACCTAATAAGCATATTTAGCAAAATAGCTGGGTATAAAGTCAATATCCAGAAATCAAAAGCATTTTTGTATACCAATAATGAAACAACAGAAATAGAAGCAAAAAAACAAATCCCATTTAACATAGCAACAAGAAAAATAAAGTACCTAGGAATCAACTTAACTAAGGAGGTAAAAGACCTGTACTCAGAAAACTACAGAACAATGAAGAAAGAAATCAAGGAAGATACAAATAAATGGAAGCATATACCATGTTCGTGGATGGGAAGAATCGACCTCATTAAAATGTCCATACTACCCAAAGCAATCTACATATTCAATGCAATCCCAATTAAAATACCAATGACAGACTTCACAGAAATAGAAAAAATACTTCAAAAATTTATATGTGGGGAGGGGGATAGAGAGGAGCAAAAAAGGGATGGATGTAATACAACAACAATAAAATTAAAAAAAAAAATTTTATATGGAGCCAAAATGCCCACGAATAGCCACAATAATCTTGAGGAAGCGGAACAAGGTAGGAGGAATCACAATACTGGACTTCAAACAATATTATAAGGCTTCTGTGATCAAAACTATCTGGTACTGGCGTAAGAATAGACATATAGATCAATGAAACCAAATAGAGAGCCGAGAAATTAACCCAGGACTCTATGGTCAACTAATATTTGACAAAAGGGGAAGGAACATCCAATGGAGTAAAAACAGTCTCTTCAACAAATGGTGTTGGGAGAACTGGACAGCAACATGCAAAAAGATAAAACTAGACCACCAACTTACACCATACACCAGAATAAACTCAAGATGGATAAAGGATTTAAACATAAGCAGTGCCACCATAAAGGTCCTGGAGAAAAATATAGGCATTAAATTTGTGGATATCCTATACCAAAATATGTTTACTGATACTTCACCAAGGGCATAGGAAATAAAAGTACAAATCAACAAATGGGACTATATCAAATTGAAAAGTTTCTGTTCAGCTAAAGAAAATATCAGCAAAATTCAAAGGGAACCAACTGTATGGGAAAACATAATTGCCAATGATACCTCAGACAAGGTTTTGATCTCCAAAATATATAAAGAACTAATGCGACTCAACACCAGGGAGACAGACAGCCCAATTAAAAAAATAGGCAAAAGACCTGAACAGACGACTCACTGAGGAAGATATACAAAGGGCCCAGAGGCATATGAAAGAATACTCAACATCACTAGTCATCAGAGAGATGCAAATTAAAACCACAATAAGATACCACCTCACCCCTGTCAGAATGGCAATCATTAAGAATTCAAACAAAGAACAAGTGTTGGCGAGGATGCGGGGCAAAGGGAACCCTCATGCACTGTTGATGGGAATGCAGGCTGGTGCAGCCACTGTGCAAAACAGTATGGGCTTTCCTTAAGAAAACTAAAAATGGAACTTCCTTTTCATCTAGCAATTCCACTACTTGGACTATACCCAAAGAATCCTGAAACACCAATTCATAAGAACCTATGTTCCCTTATGTTCATAGCAGCACTATTTACAATAGCCAAGTGCTGGAAACAGTCTAAGTGTCCATCAGTGGATGATTGGATCAAAAAAACTTTGGTACATTTACACAATGGAATACTATACAGCATAAAGAAAGAAGGAACTCCTACCCTTTGCAACAACATGGATGGAACTGGAGAGTATTATGTTTAGTGAAATAAGCCAGTCAGTGAATGACAAATATCATATGATCTCACCCATTACAGGACAATAATGAACAAAACTAACAAAAAGCAAAACAGAACTAAATATATGAAAAAGTGAATAGGCTTTCAGTGGTCAGGGGGAAGGGTATAGGGGGAGGGAGGAGGAAGAGGCAAGGAAGGGGAGTAGTTTAGACAAGAACCTAGTATAAAGGAACCATGGACATAGACAACAAGTGGGATTGACTTTGTGGGGAATGGGTAGGTGGGGAGGGGGACAGAGGGGAGCAAAAAGGGGATGGATGTAATACAACAACAATAAAATTTTAAAAATAAAATTAAAAAGGCTGGTAGCAATACTTATTTCAGACAAAATAGATTTTACAATGAAGGCCATAAAATGAGACAAAGAAGGACATTTCATAATACTTAAGGGAACAAGTCAACAAGAAGGTATAATCCTCATAAACTTAAATGCAACCAAAATAGGGACACCCAAATATATAAATATAAAAAAAAATCTTGGAGAACTTCAAGTAAGATATGGACAGCAACAGCAACACATTCAGGGATTCTAATATTTCATTATCAACAATGAACAGATTTTCCAAGTAAAAAATCACCAAGAATATGTGTCATTGAACAACAGTCTAGATGAAATGGAGTTAACTGATATATACAGAACCTTTCACCCAAAAGAATCAAAATACACATTCTTTTCAAATGCACATAGAACTTTCTCAAAGATCAACCACATGACAGGTCACAAGAGAAGCCTCCACAAATACATGAAAATTGATATCATACTAAGCATCTTCTCAGATCACAATGGATTGAAACTAGAATCCAACCTCAACGGAAAAAACCAAAAACACTCTAGTTCATGGAGACTGAATAACATGCTGTTAAATAATGAATGGATAAACAATGAGATCAAAGAAGAAATCAAAAAGCTTTTGAAAACAAATGACAATGAATATACAACAGTCCAAAATGTATGGGACACAGCAAAGGCAGTCATCAGAGGGAAGTTCAAATCAATACAGGCCTACTAAACAAAGTTAGAAGAAGCTTATATAGATAACGTAATCATAAAGCTGCAAGAAGAACAAACAAAGCTCAGAGCAAGTGGAAGGAAGGAAATAATCTCAATCAGGGAAGAATTAAATGTCTTAGAGAACTAAAACTACAATTTGAAGGATCAATAAATCCAGGAGCTGATTCTTTGAAAACATAAACAAATTGACAAGCCTTTAACCAAACTCATCAAGAAGAAGAGAGGACCCAAATAAACAAAATCAGAAATGACAGAGGAGAAATAACAACCAATACCACAGAGATACAAAGGATTGTAAGACATTACTACAAACAACTATATGACAAGAAATTTGGTAACCTGGTTGAAATGGACAAATTTCTGGAAATGTATAATCTACCAAAAATGGAATCCAGAAGAAGCAGAAAGCCTGAGTAGACTGATAATAACCAGTGAAATTACAGCAGTAATCAAAAAACTCCCAAAGTGCAAGAGCCCAAGACTAAATGGCTACACAGGCAAATTCTACCAAACATGTAGAGAAGAACTAACTCCTATCTTTCTAAACCTATTCCAAAAAATCCAACAAGAGGGAAGACTCCCAAACTCTATAAGGCCAATAATATTCTAATCCCAAAACCAGGTCAAGATACAACTAAGAAAGAAATATACAGGCCAATATCTCTGATGAACATAGATGCTAAGATTCTCAACAAAATATTTGCCAACTAGAATCAGCAATACATTAAAAAGATCATGCACCCTGGTCACGCGGGATTCATCCCAGGGAGGCAAGTATGGTACAACATTCACAAATCAATAAACATATTATTTGCAGATGATATGATAGTGTATATACAAAACTCGATAGGCTCCACCAAAAACTTACTCAACCTAATAAGCAAATTTAGCAAAATAGCTGGATATAAAGTCAATATCCAGAAATCAAAGGCATTTGTATATACCAATAATGAAACATCAGAGATAGAAGCAAGAAAACAAATCCCATTTACCATAGCAACAAGAAAAATAAAGTAATTAGGAATAAACTTAATCTAATCAAGGAGGTAAGACACTTGTACTCAGAAAAATGCACAACACTGAAGAAAAATATAAAGGAAGATACAAATAGCTGGAAGCATATACTATGATCATGGATGGGAATAATTAACATCATTAAAATGTCCATACTACTCAAAGCCATCTATAGATTCAATACTATCTCAATGAAAATACCAATGTCATATTTCACAGATATAGAAAAATACTTCAAAAATTTATATCAATCCAAAAATGCCTATGAGTAGCCACAGCAATTTTGAGAAAGAAGAACAAGTTAGGAAGAATCACAATGCTGGATATCAAATTATACTACATGGCTACTGGAATAAAAATAGTCTGGTACTGGACCAAGAATAGACATATAGATAACCGAAACAGAACAGAGAGCCCAGAGATAAACCCAGGACCCTATGGTCAATTAATATTTGACAAAGGGGGAAGGAACATAAAAAGGAGTGAAAATAGCCTCTTCAACAAGTGATGTTGGGAGAACTAGATGGAGACATGCAAAAAAATTAGGCTAGACCACCAGCTCATACCATATACCAGAACAAATTCAAGATCAATAAAGGACTTAAACATAAGCTGTGATACCATAAAAGCCCTAGAGGAAAACATAGGAAGAAAAACTTCAGATATCACACGCAGAAATATTTTCACCAATACTTCTCCAAGGGCAAAGGTAATAAAGGAACAAATAGATACATGGGACTACATCAAGTTGAAAAGTTTCTGCTCAGCTGAAGAAAACATCAGCAATATTAAAAGGGAACCAACAGTATTGGAAAATATATTTGCCAATGATACCTCAGACAAGGGTTTGATATCCAGAATATATAAAGAACTTACATGACTCAACACCAGGGAGACAGCCCAATTAAAAATGGGCAAAGAACCTAAACAGACAACTCTCTGAGAAAGACATATGAAGGGTCCAAAGGTATATATAAGAATGCTCAATATCTCTATCCATCAAAGAGATGCAAATTAAAACCACAATGTGATACCACCTCACACCTGTCAGAATGGCCATCATCAACAAATCAACAAAAAGATAAGTGCTGTCATGATGGGAAGAAAAGGAAATCCTAGTACACTGTTGATGGGAATGTAGACTGGTATTGCCACTATGGAAGATAAAATGGAATTTTCTCAAAAAACTAAAAATGCAACTTCCTTATGACTCAGCAAAGTGGATTTGCTGCTAGGATTATACCTGAAACACCAATTCAGAAGAACCTATGCACCTCTATGTTCATAGCCATGCTATTTACGATAGCCAAGTGCTGGAAACAGCCTACATGTCCATCAGTGGATGATTGGATCAAAAAACTGGGGTACATCTATACAGTGGAATACTATACAACAGAAGGAAACAAGAAACTCCTACCTTTTGCAACAGCATAGATAGAACTGGAGAGTATTATGTTAAGTTAAATAAGCCAGTCAGTGAAAGACAAATATTATATGATCTCACCCAATACAAGAGACTAATGAACAAAACTAACAAACAAGGAAAACAAAACCAGAGGCATGGAAACAAGGAACAGCCTAACAGTGTGCAGAGTAGAGGGGGAAAGGGGATAAAGAGGCAAAGAGGGGGAACCGTTTAGTTAGGAAACTAGCATGAATGACCCATGGAAATGGACAACGGGTGGAATTGACTGTGGGTGGGGAATGGGGAGGTTGGGGCAGCAGAGAGCAGTGAGGTGGGGGGAATGGGATCAATGAAGGACCCCAATAATAAAATTTAAAAAATAAATAAATAAATAAAAACTAATGGCCTAGAGTCACTGTGCCTTCCCAGCTATTAAATATTCACTTCAGTTTCCTGTGCTCCGTGGAGATCATGAAGACACTAGTGAACCAAAGCAGTGGTTCACTGGGGTCTTCTCCCCCTTGGTGATCCTACTCTTTGCTACTGATTTGTACTAATGGAGGAAGATGGTATCATCATTTAAAGGGGAAGAAAAGGTAGAGAAAGATGCAGAGAATAAAGGGAAAGAAGGAAGAAAAAGTAGGCAGCCAAGAAACCTATTTTCTGGTAAAATTCAGCCCAGATTGTCTTTTACATTATTTTGAATTTAAACTGTTGATATATGTCATCAACAGTACATTTGCAAATTAATATCAAAGCATATATGAATTTTTTTTATGAAAACACTGAGAAACTTACTAAGGTTGATAAATGCCAGAGATTACCATTGTTTTTTCCTGTGATTGGAGGTGATAGATAGATGACTTCCTCAATTCATATAACTTAAGGCCTGGGTCAATTCTGAACACAACTTAAGGTCACACTCATTACTGCCATTTCAATACAGCCAGACAGTTACTCTATCATACTGAAGTGGAAATGGGTCATGGATATCTGGTAGACTTTTTCATACTGTTTGCAAAATGTATTTCATGTTGCTTTTAGTATTTGCGTAGCTACTGAGGCTATCACTAGAAGAAAAGAAGCCCTTATAGAGAATTCATTGGAGGAGCTAATATATTAGAATTTTTTCATGTTCTGCCTGTTTCTGTCTCATGCTGCTAACTGGTCACTGAGGACCCCTGTCTCAGAGAAAACTGTTCAGCTGAAAAAGAAGAAGCTATCTTCTAACTTTATTTCAATATGTAATAATGACAACTCCACCCTGAGAGAAAGCTAAGTTTCTAATAAAAGCCAGATAGCCTAATATCTCAAACTATTTTCAATCCTGCCTCTCCTACACATTTGGCTGTTTGTTTATTTTTGTTAGACAGACTGACTTGTTCTTTTGCCAGGGAACTCTCTAAGATCCTGCCACCAACATCTGCACAGAATAGAATGCTTTGGAGGGTCAGATGGCAGGAAAAACAACCTTCCCTCTGAAAAGGATCAGGAAGATAGTAGTGCTTCTGTTTGAAGCAACAAATGTATAAGAGAAAGGGCCAACTAAACCATGCCAATAAGCCATTGTGATTGGCCATGTTTTAGCATAAGAGGGATCTGAGGCCATCCTAACAAAGGTGAAGGGGATACAACATGACTTTCAGCTCCTGTGCCATTAGCATCTGTCATGCAGAACACAGTGCCATTCTGCAGGCATTCAATATTCTCCTTGTGTATGATAGGCAAAAAGGCCATTTCAAAAAATTTTTGCTGTGTTATTATTTGTCTCCTTCATCAGATTGTACACTCTAAAATACAGAGTATATGTCTAATAGATTCACCAATACATACTGAGTGTTTGCCTCATGGTAGACACAGAACAAATAGTGGAGGGGAGGGAGAAAGGAAGGAAGAAGAGAGGGAGAGAGGAAGAAAGGAAAGTGTGTACTTATCCATTTACATTTCTCACACTTGATTGGTTGCTATTTGAGTGCATCTTGCCATTCTGTGAAGCACCCAGAAGCATGCCTGGCAGGGAGCAAAATAATCAATAAATGTCTGTTGAATTGAGTATATTCCTTAGTGCTCATTGGATTAACAATAGATTAAAATTGACATTAAATAAAAAGGATGCTAGTGTAGACATGTTCATAAATAAGTACTTTGAATGAATTGGTTTTATAAAAAGGAATTTTTCAAATTCATTGTGATAGTTCATTATTTTTGTCACTAAATCTTCTAAACTCCAGGCATATTTCTAAGGCTGACACAGTGGCTGTCAGCACATTGGAGGCAGGTAGATTTTTGCAGCATGCAGGCAGCCTTCCTGTTCAATAGAGATGCACTGCAGGCAAATCAATGTTGGGGACACTTGCAGGGCTAGTTTCAGTGGCCCAGAGAAATAGTGCCGCTACTTATTGTTTTGAAATATTAAGATTAGCATGTTATCACAGGTGGAACATCCTGCACATATTAAAATGCCTCAGAAGAGAAAAGATTGAAAACAGTTATTTCTAACTTTTCCTCAAAGTTAGCTTTGACAGCACAGCTCCATCTCTAAGTTACACTATGATTAAAAACACTATGGGTTTGAATTTCCTGCTATATCCCTTACATCCATAATTTGAGTGAGCAACAGAGTCTCTCTCAATTTCCCAATCTGTAAAATGGGAATATAGGCTATCTGCCTTGCAACTAATTGTTGCAATGATTAAATAAAAGCAATCTTTGACATTGTTTTGTAAAGCATAAATTACTATGCAAATGTATTACTACTGGTAAAAATAACAATTATTAAGAACTTACTGTGTATAAGTATCTTGCTAAGCACTTAAATGCTAAATGCATTTAAAATTCACAACTATCTCTTAAGGGGATATTAGTAGTAGTTGTAGCATTACATTATTATTTTTTATCTATGTGGAAACATACACATGTGAGAGAGAGAAAGTACACCAAACCATTTAGGAGACAATTTAATTCAATTGGGTGGGTATTCATTGATCAGTAATATCTCAAGGAAAGAAAAGGGTCCTAGGGTTTCCTAGAGGTGGGTGTATGTACAGGGCAAGTAGACAAGGGGATCATGCATGGGCCTAGGGGAATCAGGTGAAGGATGAAGAGAGGTCTTATCTAATCATTGAGAAGGGTGAAGGTATGTCTTGGAACACATGAGAACAAGGTGGTCTTTTGTAGTGACTTCTTAGACTTGAAAAAGCTATTGATAATGACTTTATTACCCCCTCCCCCAAGATTATTTTCTTCGCAATTGAGGGAAGGTTGTTAAAGAACTAAAGTAGAGCTCATAAGCAGAAGACTACCAGATCAGCTGAAGCTGGCATACACAGGAAGTTTGGCCATTTCCTTGTAGAGACTAAAAGAGGTTACTGGTATTTACAAACCAGGAATTTTCACACCAATTCTCAAAAATTTGACTTAAAACCCCAGGGCATTTCCTCAAGGCAACGGTTGGCAGGACCTGTTTTCCAGGGGCCTCTATGAGACATTACATGTGCCGTTTGTCAAGGACTTCACAGCCAGTTAACCCAGCATGTGAGGTGGCTGCCCTTCACTGCCATTGTTTCTTCTTTGTCCACCATTTGGCCAGGACTACTCTCTAATTACATCCTCTGTCTGGCCAGGGGCATTTGATCTTGTGGTCACGAATGATGGTCCTGGATGACAAAAGAGTGGACTGGAAAAGTTTGGTCTTCACAACTGAGATCCTTCCAGATGGAATTCTATGATCCCTGAGAGTTAATGATTCACATGTGTAGACAACATCCACACAGACATTTATAAGTGTAGATGAATCCCAGTAAAGAGAAAACAAAAGCAAATTAACAACCACATTTATTTTTGAAACCTGAACTTAGTTTCTATCAGTTTAGGGTCAACTCCAACAACATGAACAAACCATGTTTAGAAACATGATCCTGATTTCCTCCAGTATTCTATATTTTGATTTCTATTCATTTCCAATTAACTTCAAAGTCATCCTCGGTTTCTGTTTTTCTAAAGCCCAAACATCATTTATTCCTCTCACTGGCAAAATACATTCTAGCTATATGTCTGAGATCTGGACAAAGCAAAAATTCTGTTAGTGAGCTTGCATCTGGGAAATGAATCAGAGCTCCTATTAGACATAATTACCCTTATTAGTGAATGTGACTTTCAGCCTGGTCTCTGGGGTATTTACTACTAAAGGGATTGCAAGGGAATTATGCAGGAAGATAAAATATTTTTGTTCTAGTAATGTAAGTGACAAAGAAATAATATAAAATATTTGACTGACATTTTGATGACAGGAGAAAAGTTTCAGGCTGAAGTTATCATGCAAAATCATTGCATGTTACTTTGCGAAACATATGATCAGTTTTATGTTAAATAAACAGCACTAAGTGATAGTTAGGAGGAGTCAGCAAATTGTAATCTGTGGGTCCAATCCAACCATGCCTGTTTGGCAGTAGTGGTGGGCTAGTAACTAGCTTAAGTAACCTGGTGGTGAATTGGTCAGTATGGAAACACTGAGGATGGGTCACCAGGGCCACATAGTCCTAAATGTCCCCATTTCCTGAAAGTAAGATACGTGCTTTGTTTCCAAATGGAAATGAGAGGTCCCTTCAGAGAACACATGTTTTTGGCAATTGGGCATTATCTTAGTAAAGTGGTATGATATGTCCACTTACCAGAAACTCTGAACAAGGTAGCAACTGTGCACTAAAAATCAGGCTCTGAATCCTGGGACTTAAGAGCTACTTGTAAGCAGCCCTTTCCTGCATGGCTGACATAAATGGTGTGTGTGTCCTCAGGGAGAACACTCGGCATCTGTTCAGGATCTGTCTGAGGAGTCATGCAAGGCTGTTTGTGATCTGAGCCTCATATTAGGAGATGACAATACTGATGGTGCTAGAGTTGGAAATAACCATCTGTGCCACCATCTTGCAACCATCTGTGGCCAAGAACAATAATTCTGACCAGACAGAAGAATCAGACTTCTATTCAGCTATTCATCTTTGACCAAAAGAATCCTCCTACAACCTACAGGAGGGCAGTTGATTATTTGCTAGCTTTTCCTGAAGACAGCATGGCATGGATCTGCACCGAAACCTTAGTAGATCTCCAAGTCCCCTGGGTGTCAGGAAGAGCTTTGCTGTGAATCAGATCTCCTGAGAAACCATGATCCTTTCGAAAGCCCCAGGTCCCCACACCTGCATGGCCTTATTTTGTGCTGTTAGATCTGCTCTTGTTGGGTGCAAGACCAAGTGATGACAGCAGGGAGGGCCCTCATCTAGGGGTGGAGAACTTGTGTGGAGCCTTTAGGAGGTTTTGCATATTTTCTTGCAGCAGCAAACAAACAACTGCATGGCCAGGCTGCTGAGGGTATTGGCATGCTCACACTGGGTTGTCACACCCTGTACAGCAGCAGCTAAGAGTGTCAGTGGGCTTCTGCTCAGTTTTCCCACTCCTATAGTAGCTGCAAACTTAGGTTAATGACCACAGAGAATCCAGGCGTTTCTATACCCATTTTCCTGCTTCCATACGGCTGGGCACTGGAGGGTGCTGGAGTTACCACACATAGTTTTCCATTCTCCCACAACAGGACTGCATGCGCTGAGCTTACAGCAAGAGCAGTCTTATATACACATTGGGACAAAGGAGGCTGTATACCAAAAAGTAACATACAGGGTGACATCAGCCTGCTCAAAGTTGCTAAATTGGTTATGTCTGGTACCCAATGTTCCAGCGGCTCTGGGGATAAGATTAACTCCAAGGCTATCTCCTTGGCTGACCCATAAGAAGGCCTAGTCATAGGTAGACAAGGAACTTCCTTCCCCTGATTCCTGCCCACATTTGGTTCTGTTTGAGTTGAGAATAAACTTATGCTGGGCTTAATCATGGGGAATGAAAAGTGGGTTTCAGAGTCTCTGGAAAGGAGGTATTAGCGATACAGAAATCCTTTATAAAAAAGTCATTAGGCCATTCTACAACTATATATCTATATTATCAGTTCCATATACACAAAAATGATGGGGAACCATATGTTATCATTCTGAATAGCAATATTGGTCCAATAAGGACAAGCAGAAATCAGAACTCATCTTCTGTTCTGGCAATCATCACAGTTAACATCTTTCCTTCTCATCACCATTCTTCCCCAAAACTATACACATATTTATAATATATATTTTATTATTTTTATACAGACCATTAGAGTTTTATGATATACTATCATTGAATTATAAGACTTTTAAATGCTATATTTTTCAGCTAAAATAAAAGCAAGATTTAAGTATATCAATATAATTAATATTTATGTAATATAATTTTTATAATAAAGTTTTAAAATATGAATTTATCTTTTCCCTTTTCTTTTGGTCTAGTTAGATGGTAAAAAGTACTCTTCTTAGCATCTTAATTAAAATAACATAATGTTACAAAACAAAAAATCATTTGACATATTCATATCATAATTGCATTTAAAAGTTTACTCCCCATTAGTCTTCCTGATTGTATTAACCCATCTGTGCTTGCAAAAAAAATAATAAACAATGAAGTTTGTATGGCATATGTACTTCACTTTTTAATAGTAATTAAGCAATAATCTCCAAGCAATCTCTAATTGTGATGATTGCTTAAAGGTATTAATTTATAATGAATGATAACCAATTATTTATAATATTAACAATAGTTTTCTTAAATTTTTTATCTTTGAAACTTCCTGGTGGCCATAGCAGTCTTAGCAGTTACACTGGGAAACTCATAACTCTGTTGTGTTAATAATAGATTTTTCAAGAATCAAAAGTCTAGTTATGGTATATTAGGTTTATAATAGGCTTTTACAGTATATTTTCAAAATTGATATTTCTATAAATATTTCATTTACTTTATCACTTTATAATGTAAATGGTTTTAATAAAACTTCTAGTGAAATGTGGAATCTGAAGTGATCCATATTACAAAGCACGGCATAAACATAAAAATAACAGAGCTTCATGTTCTTGGTAAGAATAGGTTAACAGAAAACAAAGTTTGATTTGGGGGGAAAAACATTAAATATAACCATTTAATTGAAGTTATAAACTTTATCAAATGCATCACATTAAGACTTCAGATAGGGTACTAAGTCATTTCAAAAAATTATGTATTATATTGAAGTGTGGAATTTCTAACAACAAAAGGTTGACTTAAATCACCCATATTTAAGAAATAAAGCAATTTAGTATATGATTCTTAGTAAGTACTTCATTTTATTTTTTAATTAATGAATTAATTAATTTAAAATATTTTATTTATTTTGCTATTACAGTTGTCCCAATTTTCCCCCCTTTGCCCCTCTCCACCCAGTAACCCTCTTTTCTCTGGCAATGCTTCCCTTAGTTCATGTCCATGTGTTATGCCTATAAGTTCTTTGGCTTCTCCATTTCCTTTATTCTTCTTAACATCCCCCTGTCTATTCTGTAACCATCAATGTGTACTTTTTTTTCCCTTTCACATCCAGATAATTCACCATTTAATTACTGCCTTCTGTCAGCTTCTCAAATCATATTAATACAAAGTTTTCTTTCATTATTTCAAAATGCCTACATTAATTTATTTGTTTAAATAATTACTCTCTTATGTAATATGAATTGCAATATTACCAAACACATGCACAAATACATTTACATACATATATATTCTTACACATATTTAAAGTACATACTGGATTTTGAAAAGTTAATACAAAAAATGTAAAATATGCCAATAGCTTATATAATTATTAAATGTTAAATGATAGTATTTTAGATATAGTATAGCAAATTAAGCAGTTTTTTTCTTAATACTTATTTTACTCTGGAATGCTATTTTTTTGTGAAATGTATCATAGAAATGGTATATTGCAGAATTCACTTTTGTGAGACAGTGCCAAACCCATTGTAAAAAATTAATTTGGTTTTTAAGAAAGATCCTCCCCACGCCAATAATACAACTCAACTTTATTTTAAGCTACTTGAACCACAACTTATTTTTTCTGGAGTTTTACATCTTAAATAGTAGATTTATTTATTTGTTTATTTATTTATTTGTTTAGGCAGTGCACAGATCTTACTTCATTCAATACCCTCGCTTTCCCTCTACATGTGTTTTACAAGTTGAAGCCCTTAGAAATAATGATACTTGCAGTGCTCAGCTGGTCCCCAGAGTAGAAATTATTATGTCTACTAAGTCAAGGTAAAAAATAAAAATCCCTAGGATTTAAATAATTTTGCAGAATAGTATTGTAGCTATTTTTTGAATTTGTGGTTGACTTCCTATGTGGTCCTAAACTGACCCCTGAACTACTTAAGAGTCTGTTGAGGGAGAGATTAGGTATGTTCACATTTCAATACATAGCATTAATTCCTTTTCCCAACCATCCCCAGTTTGGGGGCCTTCATAACTAAAAATGTATATTTCCACAATCTATTTGAGAGGAATCTCATCTAATTTGCATGCTAATATGAGAATATATATTGCCTGTTTACATGAATCATATAGTTTAGTAGTTTGCAACTTCTAGTTTGGTAGTTTGGTGTTCATTCTTAGCATTTTTTCTAACCTAAAGATTGACTGATTTCACAACATACCAACCACTTGGTTGCTAGTTAAAACATAAATTGCTAACAAAAGCTATATATTACACACCCACAAATAAGTACATATTTTGTAACAGTGAATAAGATAGCATGTATTCTATATAATATACATCACCATTTTCTTACTTTTTTCTTCTTCCTTAACTGCTTTCCATTTTTCTGAGTTATTGCAAGTAACATGATTTTCCCATGTTGTGAAATAATTCCAATCTAAGAAAACTTAACATGCAGATACAAGTAATATACAAAATTATACCTTATCTAGTAAAATCTATTTATAACAAGATCATTTTAAAGCATCCATAAGTTAAAGTTGGTTCTTATCCATTCAGCTATCCTATGTCTTTCAATTGGTGCATTTAATCCATTTACCTTTAAGGTTATTATTGATGGGCACTTATTCACTATCTATTTTTCCCTTTGTACCTGTGTTCCTGTCTATCTCTTTGTTACTTTATCTTCTTAAAGTAGACCTTTTAACATCTCTTGCAATGCTGGTTTGGTAAAGATGTATTATTTTAGCCTTCTTTTGTCTGGGAAACTCCTTATTTCACCTTCCATTTTGAATGAGAGCCTTACTGGGTAGAGTATTCTTGGTTGCAGACTTTTGTTTTTCATTGCTTGAAATATTTTTGCCATTCCCTTCTGGCTGGTTATGTTTCTGTTGAGAAATGAGCTGATAACCTTATGGGAGCCCTCTTGCATGTTATTAGCTGTTTCTCTCTTGCTGCTTTTAGGATTCCCTCCTTGTCTTTGAAATTTGCCATTTCAATGATGGTGTGTCTTTGAGTAGGCTTGTTTGGGTGCATCTTCATTGGGACCCTCTATGCTTCCTGAGCTTGCATGATATTTTCTCTCCTCAAGTTAGAGAAGTTTTCTGTCATTACTTTTTTAAACAAGTTTTCTATTCCTTGCTCCTCTTCTTCTCCTTCTGGTATCCTTATGTTACAGATGTTATTACATTTCATGTTGTCCTGCAGCTCTCTTAAAACCTCTTCATTCTTTTTCAATCTTTTTCATTTCATTGCACTGCCTGAGAATTTTTTTTTACATTGACCTCCAGCTCGATGATTTGATTCTCTGCTTTCTCTAGTCTGCTTTTGATTCATTCTACTGTGTTCTTCAATTCAGAAATTGTATTCTTCATTTCCTCCTGGCTCTTACTGATGGTTTCTATGTCCTTTTTAATGCTGGTGTAGTTCTCAATAAGTTCTTTGTAGCTTTTCTAGAGTTTGTAGTTTTCTTTGAACTGGCTGAGCTCATTGAGCTTCTGTATCATCATTATTTTGAATTCCATGTCTGATAGGGTGCCTGCCTCTATTTCATTTTGCACTATTCCTGGAGATTTCTCCTTTCCTTTCACTGAGAGTTTATTCTTTTTCTCCCCATTTTAGGTGACTCTTGCTTGTTTCTCCTTCTTGGATTGGTCTGCTTTGACTTACTGTCTTAATGGTGTGACCTTCTGTGGTGCAGAGGTGCACTTTTTTACTTCCTGGTTCCATGATTGGTGATGTCAGCCATTTGGAGAATACAGCCACTGTCTTTGTCTTTTTTTAGTTGATAATCCAATCAGTCTGTGGTCAGTGGTCAGTTTTAGGCACCTCTGGGTAGGGCAGGTGAAGTCAGTCGTTAATCCAATCAACCTGTGATCTGAGGTCAGGTTTGGGCACTGCTGGGTGGGGCAGGTTAATTCCTATGGGTGGGGCTGTGGCTTCCCCTCAGGCTCCTGCCCTTCAGAGAAGAGTGGTCTGCTAGCTGTATGGGAAATGGGTCTGCACTGGACTCATGGGTTGCTCCCTCAAATCTCCCCCTAAAGCTACTGACCCAAACTTTCCCCAAGAGTCTCTAGTTTACTCTGCCCTTTCTCTTCTGGAACCCAAGGTAGGTGGGTGCCACTGTATTTTCATGTATGGTCCCTTTAAGAACTCTGTCTCTCTGTCAAGCCAGCTAAACCTGGCAGCTTTCGCTTTTCAGAGCTGGAGGCTGTTTTACTCTCAGCTTTGTTACTGTAGGTTGGAAAGTGCAGTTAGGGGTTTAGATCCCACCTTTCTCAGGTGGAACCGCTGGCTGCTGAGATGTTTCTCCTTCCCTTCAGCTCATGGGAGCCCAGCCAGCCCTCTCACATCTCTGCACTTCCCACTGGTTACATTTTGATGAATCGTCCTCTTCTGTTCTGTCCATGGTAATCAGGCTTCTCTCCAGCTGGTGTTCTGTTGGTTATTCTGGATGATTTCTCCCCAATTAAGTTGTAATTCCAATTTGGTGTTGGGAAAAGATCAGTGTAGCTCCACTTACTCCCCTGCTATCTTGGTTCTCCTCATTTTATTTTTAATACCACAAAAGAGAATGCATTGTGCTAAAACTGTTTCTTTCTGAATTTCACATATAAGGAACACAGTACTTGGTTTCATGTCTTTATTCTGAATTCCTGACATGACAAGGAAATGTACAGTAGGATATAGTTAAATGCCTCTAGATTAGTTTTCAACTGGGTTTTCAACTGAGGCAATGCTGCCCCAGGGAGGACATTAGACAAAGTCTGGAAACATGTTTGGTTGTCACAGATTGGGGAAGATTGCTACTGTTTTCTCATGGGTTGAAACCAGGGATGCTGGGAGACATTCTCCAATGCACAGGGCATCTCCATGATAGAGAATGATACAGCCTAAGAAGCCAGGAGTGCTGGGGTTGAGAACCCTGACTTAGATGACCTGTTTTGCAATTAGTTTATAAAGAATTCTAGCATTTCGATCTTGAAAGTTTCAAAATGGAATTAAAACCCTAGCTACCAGGAAGTTTATTTCCTCTTCTTTATCACCAGAGTAAATGGGAAATATCACAGAAACTAAAACTTATCCAAGATCTGTTACTAACCTTCAAAGCATGTGGAAAGAAGGAAGAAAGAAAGAAAAGGAGGAAGAGAGGGAGGGAGAGAGGAAGAAAGAAGGGAGGGAGGAGGGGAAGAAAGAAAGAAAAGGAAGGAAGGAACAAATGAATGAAGGAATAAGAAAGTTTAAGTACAGTAGGTAGCTCAAAATATTGTCATAAGGGCTGGTTAAAGAGGATATCATTAAGCTTTCCGTAAGTGCTGTAAACCACATCATAGAAATGATCTGATGCAGAAATTCCACTTCTGCTATTTTCATCAGTGCCAAGCGTGTCTGGTGCCAAGGATCTAGCCTCTATTATCACTCAGAGAAAAGAGGCCTATGCAAGAGCCTTTTACTTCCTTGTAAGCTTGGCAATCAAGTCTCAGACAGGCAGATCCTATGGAGGACCTATGGCATACATAAGCACCACAGCTTCAAGAGTGACTGCAGAAGAAAAATGACTATTTTCAGAAAATAGGACTCATGCTATGAAAATCCATGGAAATGTATGGAGTTGTAAAGAGTTGACTTATGGCCACAGATAACATCTGTGATCTTAAGACCAGAATTGCCATTTGATTTTAGAAACAATAAAGCTAGAAGCATTGAATACTAGTACTTTAGGGTTGGAAGAGACCCTAATCTCTCAGAACGTATTTTCTCACCACTCCAACCCACACTTCCATCTATGTTCATTTTGTCTCTTATTTTTCCATTTCCTTCCTTCCTTTCTCCCTTCCTTAGACCAGTCAACAGATATCTATTGAATGCCTGCTTTGTGGAAGACTTTATTCTACAGGATACTGCAGTTAACACGCAAAATCCATGTATTTTATTAATATTTGGGGAGATGAATAAAAAAATTAAATAAGTAAATTTAATAAGTTTCCTTGATTATCCAGAATTTAAAACTGCATGTATACAGGTAAACATTGGGATAAATCTCTTATTCAAATTTGTGTTACCTGCTATTGGAAATTTAAGCACCAGATAAGATGATGCATTATATCCTCCAATTCAAATTCAGTACCCCAATTTAGGAATTAAATAAAACTAATATGTGATGGAACTTTCATACAATTTGTCAGATGGTAATAAATGCTCAAGAGAGTGAAACAGAGAGTGTGACGGTGACAGCCCCAAGGGGAAAGGGATTGCAACTTTAAATAGTGTGGAAAACATCACTAAAAGGTGTTATTAGGGAGAAGTTCTGAGCAGAAAGAAGCAAGTACAAGAGCTCCAGGAAGAAGCCTACTGCTGGGTTTGAAGAATGCAAGGAACCTAATGATGTTTGAAGTATGTGAGATGATCAGAGAAATATACTGGGGCCTGATCATGGATGGCTTTGTTGACCATTGCAGGCACTTTGGTTTCAGGGGAAAACAAACAAACAAACCAAAAAAAGGAGACCAATTATGGGGTTTTGAACATGGAATGACTAATGTGCTAATCACTGTGTTGAGAATATACTGTGGCAGAGTAATAATGGACACTGGAAGCCCAGTTTGGAGGCAACTTCAATCTTCTGTAGGATGATGGCAGCTTAGACGGGGGCAGCTATAGCAGAAATGATGAGGTCAATTCTGGATATCTGGAAAGAAGGAAGGGCCAAAGATTTAAAAACTAGCAGAATGGTGAAATTCTGAAATGAGAAAGAGCAAAGGAAGGTAAATGTGTGTGCATATGTGTGTGTTGGGATGCAGTGGTTCTGATGTTTGGGAGTGCTAAATTCAACATGACTCTTAGGCAGCAAGTGCTGCTGTTTAGGAAAGAGATATGGACTAATAAACACTTGAAGTCCTCAGGATGTGGGTGAATTTAAAAGAATGAGCCTGGTTGAAGTCACCAATTAGGGTGAAAAAGAGAAAGGGGCCAGGAACAGTATCCTGGGGCATGCCAGTGTTAGGAAACTGGAAGAACTAGCAAAGACTAAGAAGTAGGAGAGAAACCAGAATGTCTTTATGTGGATGGAGTAATGAAGTGTGTCAAACACTGCTGCAGAGCCTTTGGCATGTGTCAAGTGTGCTTTCAGTGAAGAACCCAGCTAAAGGGAGTTAAAGAAAAACAGTATGGAGTTTCCTTAAAAAACTAAAAATGGAACTGCCTTTTGATCTAGCAATTCCACTACTTGGACTATACCCAAAGAATCCTGAAACACCAATTCATAAGAACCTATGTACACCTATGTTCACAGCGGCACTATTTACAATAGCCAAGTGCTGGAAACAGCCTAAGTGCCCATCAGGGGATGATTGGATCAAAAAACTTTGGTACATTTACACAATGGAATTCTCTATAGCAGAAAGAAAGAAGGAACTTGTACCCCTTGCAACAACATGGATGGAACTGGAGAGTATTATGCTTAGTGAAATAAGCCAGTCAGTGAAGGACAAATATCATATGATCTCACCCATTACAGGACAATAATGAGCAAAACTAACAACAATCAAAACAGAACCAAATATATGAATACAATGAATAGGCCTTCAGTGGTCAGGGGGAAAGGGGATGGGGGGAGGGGGGAGACAGAGGCAAGAAAGGGGAGCAGCTTAGACAAGAACCTAGTATAAAGGAACCATGGACATGGACAACAGGTGGGATTGACTTTGGGGGGAATGGGTGGGTGAGGAGGGGGACAGAGGGGAGCAAGGAGGGGATGTAATACAACAACAATAAAATTTTAAAAGAAAGAAAGAAAGAAAGAAAAAATGGACAGGAAATGGTGCCTCTCTTCACAGAGGGGATTTGAGAAAGCAGAGTGTGTGTGCTTGCCCACAGCAATATGTTTAAACTGGCTGCTCCAGTAGAATCACCTGAAACATCCTAAAAATTCAGGTTCTGGGCCTCATTAGCAAATCCTGGGATTTGATTCTAGACATCTGTCTGTATTCAGGGTCTTGTTTTCCATGGATTCTGGTACCAGAGGATAAGCATAGTCTAAAAATATTGAATTAAAAATTCCAGAAACAAATAATTCATAACTTTTAAATTGTGTGCCATTCTGAAAACCTGATGAAACTTTGCACTTTCTTGCTCTGTTCTGCTTGGGAGGTGAATCATCCCACTGTCTAGTATATTCAGTTCACTTTACCTCATCACATCATCATTATATCATTTCACATCATAACAAGGAGGGTGAGTACAGTATAATAAGATATTTTGAGAGAGAAAGAGAGACTGCATTCACATAACTTTGACTATAATATATTGGTTCATTTTATTTTAGTTATTTTTATTTCAGACAGTGGTAATTTTTAAGGCTCTCTAGTGATTTATGTGTGCGGTCAAGGTTGAGGATTAGTATAATAAAACTCTGAAGCAACATGCCATTCTTTTTTAGTACAAAAATAGTTCAGTGTTGTTGGAGCTGTATGTGTATGTGTGTATTTGTTGCATTTTGTGCATAAATAATATTGGCAAAGATTTTATATATATGTATATATATATACATATACATATATATTATTCCATATATATACATGGAATAAAAGTATGTCAAATTGAACTCAATATTTGCCTTTTAAAAGGCTGTTCTCTTATTCAGTGTTCACTAAACAGCTCTTCTCATAAGTCTGGTCATATTTAGTCTGTTAAATGCCTCACTATCTACTAAATTGCATTATTCCCTAATTACTTCTTGATCATAAATCTTTTCATTCATGTTTTAAGTTATTTCAGAGAAGAATTTTCTTTGTGTCCTCCACAGTAGAGCCCTCACTGAGAGAAGGAAAGGTTCTTTTTTCTAGGGGTTAGTTTGGGGGCTGACAAGTAGTAGATCTATAAAGGATTTCATGATCATCATTCAAGTCTGTAATTAGCATACCATAGTTAAATAAGGCATCTCATTACTTTAGAAAAAGCACAGCAATTTTACTTTTTTGGTCCTCTCCATCTTAAAATAATTCAGAAATAAGGTAAAAAGTCAGAGGTCTTAGTTGCTTTTATATAATAGATACAAAACCCTGTATATAGGGTCAATACTAAGAATACAGCTGTGGCTATGATTTTGTCAATCTCTCTCTGGTAGCTTCAAACTGACCTTGATTATGATTTTCCATGTGCCTCACATTCTAGGTCTGTGTTTACATTGCACTAAGTTAAGAGGAGGTTGGACAAACACTTGGATAATATAATCAATAAATATAGTCAATGCAGTCACCTCTTGGTAATATTTTCAGAAAATAGCACTTGTTCTTAGCAGAAGAAAATGATCAGGGCTTTAACATATTGCCTGACACAATCTGGAAGAGAAAGATGTAGGTTAGATGCAATATACTCAGAGCAATTAATCACACATGTATCAGAAGTGCAACAATGAGAACTATGGCATTATGAAAATCTAAATATCACAGGAGACAACTTTGACTCCCATCCTTTTAGGCAAACAGCACAATTCCCCCTGATAAGGTAAATATTTTGTTGAGATAATTGTTAACTTTGGAAAAAGTGCCACTGTAGGGCATGATTTATAGCTAGCTCAAATTGTACACATCTCTAATTAAGCACACCTCCCCTTCTCCACAATAAGGGCCTGTTGAGAATAAAACAAGTAGAAATGAGATCAGATTCTTTACTAGAAAAAATTTCTAGATCATCTCATATTCAGGATAAAGTGTGGGAAATTCCCTCACATCAGTACCAAAAATGTTCCCAGTGTGTTAAAGAATAATAACTACAACCATGAATGGAGGACTCAAGACATGCAAGTGTCTTACATTTTACTCTTATTTCACAACAGTTACAAACACGTAAACTCCAAGAGGACAAGTGCCCCCTCTTCTAAGATGCCTGGCTTGACGTTGCATAACTTGATGGAGTTGGTCACCCATCCTGGAATCCTCTATGGCCCTTATTACCTTCCTAGCACACTGAATATGTCTGTCACTACACTTCCACCCTGAACTGCAATAATTTGTAGTTTAAATCATCTTTTTAGGGTCAGGTTCTACTTCTCAAGGCTGACTAGAGATTCTCTTTCTAGAATTGCCTCTTATATACTAAATAGACTTATGTATCACATGGCCCCATTATTGTGAAAATAAGATCCCTGCTCAGAAATTTGTAATCATGGCTTTTGTTGTTAACTTAACTTTGTGCTAGAAGACATGAGGGGGACTTACCCCTAGCACAAATAGGGAATTCTCACACCATAGCTCCTCAATTCTTACTTCATTGGGTTTTCAACCTTTTTTTATGCCTCAGTACAGCCTAAGACCTCACCACCCATCCCCAGCCATTATCTTTATAAGAATTACTGTGTGATCATAGAGCAGGAAGACCTTTATACTAAAAAATAAACAAAGGCTGGTAATATTCATTTAACAAGTGATTACAGTATACAGTTTGAAATACAGAAAAAAACTATAAACAAAATAAATCCATATTTTAAAAGAATTCATATATACATTTTGTAAATAAGCCTAATACTATAAACTAGATAAGTTATATGTCTGAAAGATATAGAAATGCATTTTCAAAAAGAAGCTTGTTTTTTTCAGTAAAACAAGGAATAATATGAGATATAGATATAGGGAGTAAAATAATATTGCTACTTGAAAAGCATATCAAATGTTCTATTTTTTTTTTTATAGGAGGGGTGATTTTCCTCATAGCTGTTCCTCTAAGTAGGCTGACTGAGTATCCCACACCTTTGATTGCTTTGAGAGAAACACTATCTCTCTTTTTGAATAACAGAACCATGTAATCTTGGAATTTCTGGGACATTTTCTTTTCTGCAATGCCAGAGAAAGTCAAGCTTTTAAAAATAAAGCTAACATGAAAAACAGAAACTTGAGAACTTAGATAGTGCTTCTGGATCTAGCTACTCCTGAAGACTTATTAGTGATATAAAGACATATAGATCAATGGAACAGAATAGAGAGCCCAGAAATTAACCCGGAACTCTATGGTCAACTAATATTTGACAAAGGGGGAAGGAACATTCAATGGAGTAAAAACAGTCTCTTCAACAAATGGTGTTGGGAGAACTGGTCAGCAACATGCAAAAAGATAAAACTAGACCACATACTTACACCATACACCAAAATAAACTCAAGATGGATAAAGGATTTAAACATAAGCAGTGCCACCATAAAGGTCCTGGAGAAAAATATAGGCAGTAAACTTTCAGATATCCTACACAAAAATATGTTTACTGATACTTCACCAAGGGCAAAGGAAATCAAAGAACGAATCAACAAATGGGACTATCTCAAATTGAAAAGTTTCTGTTCAGCTAAAGAAAATATCAGCAAAATTCAAAGGGAACCAACTGTATGGGAAAACATAATTGCCAATGATACCTCAGACAAGGGTCTGATCTCCAAAATATATAAAGAACTAATGCTACTCAACACCAGGGAGACAGACAGCCCAATTAAAAAATGGGCAAAGGACCTGAACAGACAACT
>PVIW01013358.1:0-27694 GCA_004026585.1 Noctilio leporinus
CATTTGATAGCCTTATTGGAGCCCCTTTGTATGTTATTTGTCTTTTCTCTCTTGATGCTTTTAGGATTCTCTCTTTGTCTTTGAAATTAGCCATTTTAATAATAATGTGCCTTGGTGTTGGTCTGTTTGGGTTGATCCTCATTGAGACCCTCTGTGCTTCCTGAACTGGATTCATGTTTTCACTCATCATGTTAGGGAACTTTTCTATCATGACTTTTTTGAACAGGTTTTCCATTCCTTGTTTCTCTTCTCCTTCTGGTATCCCTATGATATGGATGTTGTTACGTTTCATGTTGTCCTGCAGCTCTCTTAACCCCTCTTCAGTCTTTTTCAGCTTTTTTTAATTCTCTTGTATTGTCTTAGAGTATTTGTCTACATTATCCTCCAACTTGCTGATTCGGTCCTCTGCTTCCTCTAGCCTACTGTTGATTCCTTCTACTGCATTCTTCAATTCAGAAATTGTATTCTTCATTTCCTCCTGGCACTTATTGATAGTTTCCATGTCCTTTTTCATGCTGTTGTAGTTCTCCGTAAGTTCCTTGTAACTTCCCTGGAGTTCTTTGTAGTTTCACTGGAGTTCTTTGTAATTCCCCTAGAGTTCTTTGTAATTTCTCTGGAGTTCTTTGTAGTTCTCCTGGAGTTGTTTATAGTTTTCTTTGATGTGGCTGACCTCACTGAGCTTCTCTATCATCATTCTTTTGAATTCCTTATCTGATATTCCAGGTGCCTCTGTTTCATTTTGTGTTCTTTCTGGGGATTCTTGCTTTCCTTTTGGTGATGGACTGATTCTTTTTTTCCCCATTTTGGGTGTCTGTTCTTGCTTTTTATTTATTTATTTATTTATTTCTCTTCTTTCTTTGGGTTAACCTGCTTTGCTTCCTTGCCTTAGTTGAGCACCCTTCTGTGATAGGAGATTTGTGGAGTTCAGTGTTGCCATCCCCCAGATTTTCTCCACTTGCTGTTCTTGGTGTGTCCTTCATTTGGGCTGTCTGGTTGTATTCTGGGCCTGTGGGCTTTTAGCAGAAACAAAAACAAAAACAAACAAACAAACAAACAAAACCCAAAAACAAAAAACCAAACCACACAAACAAACAAAAAATGCAAAAGGAAAAAAGAAATAAAAATGATAATAATAATAAGAAGAAAGGGTTTAGATGGCTATTCACCCTTAGTAATCCCTGACTGGTTCAGATGGATCCTGGACCTGAGGGCTTTTAGCAGAGGAAAAAAAGGAAGGAAAAAAAGGGAGAAAGTCACAAGAGAAAGAGAAATAAATATTGATAAAGAAAAGGTTTAGGTATCTGTTCACCCTTTATTGTTGCTGTTTGGTCCAGGTGGAGCCAGGACCAGTGGGTTTTATCAGGGAGAAAAGAAAGGAGAAAGAAAGAAAGAGAGAAAGAAAGAAAGAAAGAAAGAAAGAAAGAAAGAAAGAAAAAAGGGGGAGAAAGTCACAAGACAAAGAAATCAATATTAATAAAGATAGGTGTTAGGTGTCTGTTCCCCTTTATGATTTCTGATTGGTCCAGGTGGAGCCAGAAGAAAAGGAAAAGAAAAAATTAAAAAAAAAAAAAAAAAGAGGAAGGAAGAAAAGAATAAAGAAAGGGTTTAAGTGGCTGGGGAAGGGAGGAATACTTTGATTGAGGTCTAGGAATGCCTTATAGCCACAGAGTGAGTAACTTTAATTTGAGAGTAGGGGGAGGGTCTTGGGTATTTAGGTGGATTGAGGTATGGGGGGGATTAAGAATATGTGAGGAGTAACTTTTACAAAGGATATTTTGGGGATTAATAGTTCATATTGCTCTCGGTATAATTCAGGTGCTTGAGATTGGCTGCAATCCCTTTCCTGATGCTGCCTCTTTTTCTTGGTCAGGACTTTACAGTCTATAGTCTATATTCTAGCTGGTCTTGGCGCGTGGCAGGGCCTCTGATTGTCACAGTAGGGCTGATTCTGAGTGTCCGCCCCCACGTAGGCTGGGCCTTCCACAGCCTGGCTGGGTTTTAGGGCTGCCGGTGTTCTGGAGCCTGCAGGGTGCCCCCTCCCACTCCTGACGGAGGTTCCTGCCCAGGACGCGCCCCCAGCACTTCTGCAGGGCAGCCCGCAACTTCACTGGTCCCTGTGACGACTGGCCCCACCCCCGCAGTTCCGGGAGGAGGCCGGGCCTGTCAGTCAACACTGTCCGGGGTCCGCCTACACTGTCCCGCCCTTCCGGGGCGGGCACCACGCCTCCAAGCCAATCAGCTCTCCGCGGAGTCCTTTACGTGGCCTCTGTGATGAGCCCCTCCCAGGGGTGGGCGGTGCGGCCTTTGTCTCCCGCAATGGCGGGTCCCTCGTTACTAGTTCCAGGCTTGCCGGCTCTCAGGCTCGCCGCTTGGAGTTTCCTCGGAGCCTGGGGGCCTGTGTGGGTGCGCAGGGCTGGGCCTCCCCCTCGCAGGGGCTTCTAGCTGCTGTTTCCCCGGTGGCCCAGCAGCTCGGTTTTCGGCTCTCTTGCCGCCCCGCCGGTGCACTTCCCGCTCCCCCGCTCCGGCTTCCGCAGGACTCTTCTCCTCCGCCTCTAGCCCCGCGCGGAGCCTCCTCTCCCTGTTGCCGGGGTGAGTCTCTCACACAGTCCCTCCCCTGCAAGAGTTCAATTCCGTGTTCCCTACGGCGTTTGCCCTCGCTGCCCGCACTTCACTGTTGAGACTTCCAGTTGCCAGGGAGCCCGAAGCTGCCTCGGTCAAACGCGCCCCTCTGGGCAGAGCCGCCCCTGCCCAGAGCCGACCTCGGCCCGCTGGCCGGTCGGTCGGGAACGCCTCACCTACTGTCCTGCTGGCCTCCTCTGTCTCTGGGCTCTGCTCCCCTGTGTCCAGATGCTGCCCGTTCCAATCCCTAGGGTCCTGAAGACGTCTCACGCTCCTTATCCTGTCCTCTAGCTGCTCTGGTACTCGAGAACACCATCAGCACTGCTCTCTGTCGCCATCTTAGAAGCTCCCAAAGGAATTTGAATTCCAGCTTTAAAACTGATTTATAATTCAAAGTTTAAAATGGCTCCAGCTTGCTTTTTATAATATTCAGATAGTGCAGTTCGATCTAGAATGTGGATCCAGAAAGGGCAAGCACTTATTTTGGGAAAGGTTGCTTGGTACCAGGTATTCTGTGTGAATATACTCGCAGTATATGTTGATGATGTTCTCGATTTCAAAGGGCTTACACGCAAAACTGTATTTATGAACACTGAATTTACTTAAAAGAAACATTTTGGATTTGGAATATATCTTTCCGTGTTTATGCCTCCAGAAGGATATTCTTCATTTCTCCAGAGACTTGTACCGCCCTCTGAAAATCCCCAGCAGTAAGAGACTTCTCATCATAGGTAGGTATAATTATAGAATTGCAGGATTCTTCTTTAAGAGATGATTTCTTTGCACCAAGGTAGCCCTTAGAGAGCCCACTACATGTACAAACTTAGAATTCTAGCTGAAACGCTGTAATTTTTTTTAGATCACATTCCATTGTCAGATACATTTTACAGGAGAGAACATTTTCCTGCCAAAATGTAATATAGCCCTTGACATTTTAAGCCTGTCAACCAGAATCCAGAACCCATCTTGGACAAAGCTATCATTCTCTTTTTCTCTGGGTACGATGATGGCTGAAGAAAGCTGTGTGGGTCTCACACCAGGGCCATTTTTTCACCTTGACAAACTCATGAGATTACTGTATTTACTGACATTGCTCCATTACCAATCTTTGAGTCATCCGTTTGGATGTTTTACCACTTTTGACTCTAAGGGGAAGAAAAAGTGACATGGAGCTATTGCTCCAATCGTATCCAGTACTTGGAGAACAAAAACTGTAGGATAACAATTTCATCCAGCAAGGTCTAGGGTATCAGCAGCAGCTTTTAGTGATTAAAATTTCAAAGGACACAGCTAGCCATTTAAGTGTAATGGGATTGCAGATGAAAGTGCTCAGGGTGTTTGGTTAATTTCTTAGGCTCTAGCCTAGACTTGTTACAGCTAATGTCCAATAATGGGACAATGTCCATTATTAGCCTAAAGCTTTTTCTCAATTTCCATTTTCCATGCAAATCTAATTATCACACACGTATCAAACTATTGGGGATAAGTAGAGCAAACAAGAGGGTGTAATTGCTGCATATTAACCCTTACTCTTATTTATATAGACTCTGCCTTGCTGGAGATCAAAAGATGTCAAAGATAGTGTTCTTGCTTTTAAAGAAATAATGCCCTACAAAGCACAAAGGGTACTTCTCACAATGTGAGAAGACATGCAGAAATGAAAGAAAACCAGTAATTATTGGGGAAAGACCAGGAACGCCACTCACAAGGGCTGAAAAAGTGGCGTGCTCCTGGCGTGGAGAGGGAACACGTGGAACTGAAGAAGAAAACACACTACTCGTACTTGAGATGTAACCATTTCAAAAAGCAACAGGCGCTGAACAAATAACTCTCTAAGTGGCATGAGTAAGAGGACATAGCCAGATTTTTATAAAATATATTACAAGTCCTTCCTTGAATTTATAATGACTAGTTTTATTCAAGATTTTGGACTCTTGTCATATTGAATAAAATGAGCACAACAACTTTTCAGTATTTTCAGAAAATTGTCTGGAAGGGGAAAAAGAAGCAAAGAGTAAGGATGGCTAATCAATGAACCGAGATGGTGGTAGGATTTTCCCATTATTTTAAACTTAAGGCTCGTTTACATTTTTTGCACTTCCTGATTGTCTTAGGAAACCTCATATACTTTAACCTCTCCGTTAAAGGAGAAATGATCATCAAAAGTGTACTTCTGGAATATGGTTAAAGCTTTTATTTAATTTTCCTGTTCTCAGGGAGGCGAAAGCAATTAAAACAGGATGTGGGGGTGGGGAGCACGGCCTCCTCCCGGATGGCAGGCCGGTGTGAACCTGTCTCCTTACCCTTCTGAGGCTCCATTTCCTCACCTCCAATGTTTCTGCTGTTGGTTTGGCGGGGAGGAATGTGTGGTCAGGGACCTGGGCAATTTATCATCTGTTCATTGTCATCTTAGCTGCCCCAAAATAGCTATTAAACAATGAACACTCAGGGCACATGTGCATAGTGTGGCTCATTGCGACCCTGTGTCATGTCCTATTCTGGTGACTGAAGTAAATGTAACCCACAAAGGATCATTTTCCTCCTTAGTTTAAGGCTTAGATTAGGAGCAGGCCTGGTAGCCTCCTTAGTTCTTTCCTCTTGGTTCCTGCAGACTTACCTCTCTGATGGCAAGAGAAGAAATATGAAGAACATGTCTTTTGATATGGGAAGCAATAGCTGAAGTCATCAAAATCACGGTTCTTTATTCTTGAGCTCCACCGTGGTCCTGCTAGGTTTCCTGACAGTTTCTCACCCCTTCAAGGAGGAGACAGGTCAAAGTTTCGGGGGAAGAGCCCTGGTCAGTGTGGCTTGGTTGGAGAATTATCCCATAAACCAAAAGGTTGTGGGTTTGGTTCTCGGCCTGGGCACATGCCTGGGTTGCTGGGTCCATCTCCGGTTGGAGTGTGTACGGAGGCAGCGGATCAACTCATCAATGTTTCTCTCTCACATCAGTGTTTTTCTCCCTCTCTCTTTCTCCCTCCCTTCCCTACTCTCTAAAATCATTAAGCATGTCCTCAGATAAGGATAAAGGAGAAGCTATAGGGGAAGAAAAATAGGGAAAGGAAAGCAACATGCACACAAACTAAAACAGATAAGCAATTGTACTACCTAAGTCATGTATGCCAAAAACACTTAAAGAAAGATAAACAAATAAATGCATAGGTGGCTATGGAGAAAATAAAATAAGGTCCTGTGATAGCAAATGGAAGGAGGCTGAGCGAAGTCAGGCTGAATCATTAGGGAAGGTTTCACCCTTCTGTGAATATTGATTTGACGCCTATGGGGTCTTGTGTGTTGGCACCCAGTTATCCCTGCCTCTTTGACCAAACTCCCTTCCTCTGGTTTCTGGGTGACTTCCATTTCTATGATGCCACCTGAGGTGCCGTCCTTCATAGCCACCACCTGCAGGCTAAAGCATGTGATTGGTGTCTACTCTTCAAGACTGCTGGATCAGGTGAGATCATATACAGAAAATTCTCTTACAAATGCCATTAAACAAATATTTATTGCACACCTCCTATATGCCAGGCATGCATCAGTCATCAGTGAATCTCTCTCTCTCTCTCTCACACACACACCCCTATGGAGTTTACAATCCATTTACAGATATATTATGATTCCTCATCCTTTTTATTTTTAATATAAAGGGCAAATTTAAGGCCAGAATTCATATATGGAAACCATTTTTCTTTGTGCTAAACTGAGATTTTAAATATTTGCAAAGCCAATGCTGCACTGTATTTTCACTCACCATTCCTACACCTTTCATATTCTCTTTCCTGGTAATCAGGTCTGGCCATTAAGTGAAGTGAGGCTCTTCCTTCAGGTTGATCACTTGGTGTTTTATAGTTCTAGCCTTCTGGTTATTTCAAAAATTTATTTTCAAGTGGTCTATTTTGGAAGTTATTTATAAGTTATATTATAAGAGGGCACAAAGCTCTCTCTTGAACATGCCTTATAGTTCAATCCACTACCACCTAGCTATAGCTAGGTGGATCTATTTATCTTTTGAGTTTTTAATGTATTTCAGCTGACTAAGTATTATTGGTTGAAGATGTAGAAACATACATCTTATGAGAAAATGGGCCAGCTTAACATCTTCCACTTGGAGATGGGCATGGTGCCCATCTCATCCACAGCCATAGAATGATTCCTTAACTTATAAAGATTAATGAGAAAAAGGCACCTCTTTCCCTCAGCTAAATTCTGCCGCTGATGGAACAAATAGAAGAAATAAAAGTTGTTCATGTTTTTTTCCATGACTCCAGAAATGGGTAGGCCATAGAATGGCCACTGTGTTCTCGGTGAAATGACCTCATGCCACTGCCAATGTGGGAACTGCTCATAGGCTAATGAACAGTACTCAGATTGACCAGGTAAACAATATACAGGGAGAAAATAGAACCTAGTTGTTAACGTTCACCCAATGACACCCATGATTTCTGCAGTGCAAGCAACCTATGGGGTATAAAATTAACATTTCCCACTAGGCCTCTCTTGAAAAGTGTGTTGCTCAATTAATCACAAGAGATCACAGAGATTCAAATGAGAAAAGGTAATCAGAATAAGAACTAAGGAATGTCAAATACAATGATTAAAACAACAACAAAAATATCTTTTAAACGAGAAGAAAATGTTTATCTTGTATCAATTCCAGTCATCTGATTTTCTCCCAGTGAGAACAAAGGAAGTTATGAAATTCTCCCTAGTCTATATTTTTTAAAAAATGGTCAATATAGTCATGGGAATTTGAGACTGGGGGAAAAGATAATTTTTGAAGGTCACAGGATGACCAAGCACTTTTAGACTCTGGCTGTGAGGCTGCAGAAAACCCAATGAGGGCCCACAGGTGCCCAACAAATGGAGAATAAGTGGGTAAGACCTGGGGTGCTAAGGTCATAACACCCTGAAAGGATGGACTGAGCAATAATTCAGATAGGGAGATTTTCTATCCAACCATGGTATGTATTTTGTAGTGTAGATTCTCTAATCTTACATGTCAAGATGAGCTGCTGTTGTTTTCTGCTTCCTGAGCTTACCTAGAGCAATCAGGCAGGTGCAGGTAAGAATTGTTTGTTGCTTTTTTGTTTTTGTTTTTGCCATCCAATCTATTTTCTATCATTGTTCAACCAGACAGTGAACTTCTGACAGGGTGATAGATACATGATTACAAACCATTATGTTTTAGCCACTGTAGCATTGGTGCTGATATATATATATATATATATATATATATATATATATATATATATATATATATAACATCACCCCTGTGACAACCACTATAATGAAAAGGTACTGGTTATGGCCAAGGACAGAGTTGTAACTGAATGAGTTAGAAATTAATCAACCTGTGGGTCTGCACAATTGAATACAGAAATTGCTGGTTTTAGGTCTGAATTTTGATTTTTTTTTCTTTTGAGGGTATTTCTCATAGTCAAGGACAATGATTATCCCTTGCCTGTCAGAGGTGGAAGTTTCTGCTTCATCAGTGGTCCCAAGAGAGGAGGCTCTTTGAACTGACTTTAACATCCAGCTGCATAGATCAGGATTCAGTAGAGGAACATCTGGGCTGCTGAGGGGTTGGGGAGCACTAGGGTGGGTTTTCTCTGAGGAACATAACACTGCGGACTGTGAAGATTTCTATTATTTCAGGGCCAAGGGAAGCAGCAGAATAAGAATAAGGAATTAATTCTGGGCAAGGAGAATCTTATTTCTCCTAGTAGCATGTACAGTGCTTGGAAATGCTTAGGTGAAACATGACTTGATCAATGCTTTCTCTATTTTCCCCATTATAATTACATATGAAAGAAAGAATTGCATATTTGCTCAAGGATATTGGGTTCTAAGTTAAGATGCTCCTAACAACTGACTATTCAAAAGATGCTGGTAGGCCAAAATAATTCATTTGAGAATATAGTCATAGGTTCATGCAAAGGGCAATTTCCATTCTTTCTCTCTCCTCTATTTCTGGTTTGCTTAGATAATAAGGCCAAAGTATCTTATCTAATCCTGTCTAATAAAATTTCAGTGATGATAGAAATGTTCTATGTCTGCATTGTCCTATATGGTAGTCACCAACCATATCTGGATATTAAGCACTTGAAATGTGGTTAATGTGACCAAGAAATACATTTTATATTTTATTTAATTTTAGCTTATTTAAATTTAAATAGCTGCATGTTGCTAGTAGCTACCACACTGATAGAGACCTAAGAGATTGAATAAAACCGCAGGTGATAAATTTTTCTTCATTAATTATATTGCTTAGATGCTAGAATTAGAATTATTAAAATGTCACACTTTACACAGATGAATTTACTTTGCTTTACTTTTTAAACCATGGGAGGAACATAACATTTACAGATAAAGTAAGCAGTTTACTGAATATGCTTTCATGAATAATTTTTTTCTCTTATTTTGTGTAGGAAATTGATCTCTGAATCATGTAAAGAGAAGTACCTGCTTCTGGAAAAGACACATCATGACACTGGGTAATAATTGAACATGAATTGTCTGAAAGTTGCAATTATCTTGGCTTTGTTCAGGGTTACATTTACTTGCCGGAATTATCAGGTGTTAGGTAATGGGTATCAGGTGTGGTCAAATTTTGCATTTATATATAAAAAATATATATTATATATAAAGTCAGACTATATATTTTTATGTATATTATATACATTGCATATAATTTTGCATTTATATGTTTTATGTATATTTAAGTATATTTAACATATTTATATTATATATATTTTATATATATATATAAAACCAGAAGTCAAATAGTAGATCTTTAATGATTTTTAACTGATTATTATTACAGAGTGTTCAATGGTCTTTTGCATTCATTTCTTAACTTGACTAAATCAAAGCCTCACCTCAAATGAAGCCATCAGGATGATAGGGAAAACATAGTCTTTCTTAATCATAAACAGGGGACCAGAATGTGTAGGCCACAATGTTCCTCACTTACTGATGTAGCCTTTTTGATAAGCCTTGAGTAACTATTTATGAGCCATTTATGTAAAAAGAGCCTCCAATGTGAAGCATTGAAAGAAATTCATGACTAAAATGACAACATCCCAATGCTGCAAGTAAGCCTGGTCTCTGACCCATCTTATTCAGGATACTCATAATTATAAGAGTTGCCAAGTTCCATCCTATTCACAGGGAACATTGAGGTGATTGAGTTAAACATGACTTTTTGTAGAGACATAAGTTAAACTCTTTAGAACTTCACAATGGATTTAAGAACACCTGGACACAAATATGCCTCCTTTCCAACACTAAAAGTTAGGTCAAGTTCATTATATCATAGACAGGGTTGTGTGCTCATTTCTATTAGGTATAGTGCACTACTGCCTATAATTTTCATCTTAATTCTGGTTCCATGTTCTTCTATAACTGTACTTTTCATTATTTCTATAGATCACAACCTCCCCTAGACTCAAGAAATGAGGGGGATGAAACTGGGGACATTGAGGGTCCCTAGAAAAATTAGTACATAGATTGTGGATGTCTATGAAATTTTCAGACCCTCTCTTCCATTTCCTTTTTGTCAACTTCCTTCTACAAATGTTTTGCTAACATAAAACCTTGTTATCTTTAGGAATTGCCCTCTAATAACATTATCTTTGTTTTTTTCTTTAAATAAAAGAGAAGTGAAATTGCATTCATGATGTCTCAGAGTGAGTTGTTACCACAACTCTTTTTATTAAAGGGAACTTACCCCTCCCCTCTTTCGTCATTTTGAAATTTTTACCACTTAATAACCTCTCCTATGTTGTTGTACTATAGTACAACAACCCTTCTCCTAATTAAATAAAAAATCTTCAAACTCACGTTTCAGCATATTTGGAGAGAAAGTATCAGATCACGTTCCCTATCTTAATATATTCCAGAAATATCTCTCCTGTGCTGACCATAGAGAATCATCCCAATAAATTTCAATACTTTCCATTATAAACTATACCATGGTGGACAGCCATAGAGGTCAAAAGATTTTGGGGGGTGAGAGTGTGTTCAGAGAGGCATGGTGCCAAATTCTGACAGCTGATTGTGTTTTCAGGGAGATGAGGGATGTCTGCAGCCGTGATATACTATTCTCTGTGGAAAGGTTTACTTTTCCTTTGCAACAGAAATTCTGCTTCAAATGAAGATCAGCACATAGCAGAATAATAATCCTGTAGTTTGGATGCCCTCATTTGGGTAAGCAGGGTTAGAGATAAAAGTTCAATTTCCCTTTCTCAGCAGGGTGCTCACACACCTCGGGAAGCAATCCACCTTTCGGGGAATGTGGCATCTGAAACAGGTTCACCACGAGTGAAATCTGAATAGGGACAAGTTATCCAGTAATGTTTTGTTCCAGAGCTGGCCTTCAGAGAAGACAGGGAAGGCAGAAAGGAAGGAAAAAGAAAGACTGACAATGGATAAAACAAATGAAACCCAACTGATGATACTTCATATAGCAAATACGCAACAGGTGCATAAGGGTATTTTATGAGGTTCAGTTTGATCCTAGACAGGCTGGCTTAGGAAGCATTCAGGTGGCTGCTAATTTTCAAAAGAAGTACACGTCTTATCCTAACATCTGAATGGCAGAGTCCGAAATTGAACCTTAGCTTTTCTTGGGTTAAGTTTTTAAACTCTGTAAGCCTTTGTCTCTTTTGAAAATTAGGATAGCCATCGTACTTACATCACAGGTTTCTCATTGTTATTGTTTATTCTTTTAAAAATTTATTTTTTATTAAAAATTAAAAAACGTATTGTTGCTGTATAACAATTGTTTCATTTCCCCCCATTGCTTTTCCCTGCCCCACCCTCCCCATCTCCTCTCCCAGAGTCAGTCCCCACCTCGTTGTCCATGTCCATGAGTCTTTCACATTAGCTCCTTGACTAAATCTTTCCCCTTCTATCCCCCGTTCTCCTCTTCCCCTCTAGTCACTGTCATTCTGTTCCTTTTTTCTCCCATGTCTCTGGTTTTGTTCTCCTTGTCTATTAGTCTCCTGTATTAAGTGAGATAATGTAGTATTTGTCTCTTGCTGCCTGGTTTATTTTCACCTCCAAGTTATACTGTGACCTGACTGACTGACTTGTTTTCATATCTGTTGCCATTATCCTGCCCCTTCTGCCTGTCATTTCTTGCCTGGAGCACTGCAATAATTTCCCATTGGTCTTCTTTCCCTTCTTGATTATCTCCATTTCCCACCCTGTCACACAGAAATCAAAGTCACCAGAAGTCATCAGTCAGCTGATGTTCCCCTTTCCCTCAAAATCATTTGCTATTTCCCTTTTACTCTTGGAATAAACTCTAAACTCCTTCTGATGGCCAGCAAGGGCTTGAGAGATGTATCCCTTTCCACTTCACCTTCTCTGGGCCTTTGCACTTACTGTCCCTGCAGCCTGGAATGGTTGTTCCCAGTGTTTGGTATGGGTGGCTCACTCTCATTCCTCTACTTGCATGGTTTCCTTATTCCTCCATCTCAATTGTCCTTTCCTACCAAGCTCATCACCATGTTTGTTCTCTTCTTCACAATATCAAGTTATTTTTTTTCAATGTTATTGTTCTTTTTATCTTTTTCTCCCCATGGGAATGTAAGCCTCACTGGGGTAAGGCACCTACAATGACTTCTGGTTCACATCCTATCTGTAGGACCCAGTGATGGCGTGCAATGGGACTACCCTGAGCAGGGACAGCTATACTTCCTGAGAGCCGGGAAGGGCACTCTTTTTCCAGGCACCTACTGGTAGTTTTCACAGCCTTCAAGGGAGGATTTTACCCCATTTTCCACAAGAGAATTTGAATATTGGGGCAAAGGTCATTTAGTTCAAAATGGTTAGGACTGAGGTCACAACCATGGGGGAGGCTAGCTGCAGAGTCTAACACTAAAATTCGATCCTAATGAATATTTACTGAATAAATGGATATTTGGTGATCGGTACATGGAACACAAGTCTTTATTTCGAATGTGAGGATGCTCCTTCATGTTTCACAAATCTTACAATCTATGCTACACTTCTATGGAAGCCATAAAATATATTTCAGCAACCGCACGTCAGTTAAAAGATTATCTAGAGATCTGCTCCTTTTAAATTAGAAGCAGAGTAAGTGTAGTGGCTGAGCTACAGAGGACAGAATTCAGAGCCAGCTCCTTGCCTAATTCTTACCACTATCTTTTGTTCGTCTTTGCTCATGTCAACAGAATTTGACCTTTGGTTAGGAAAAAATGCAGTAATAAAAGGAGGTAAATACTTAAATTTAAAATTGTTGTACTGATTTGGACTAATAAATACATCCCAAAAAGACTAGGTAAGGAGCCAGGTAATAGAAAGAATATCTTGACAGAATTCTGTTCAGAGTAGAGGGTTCTCATCTTAACCCAATGGTCCTAGTAATTTTATTGCCCAAGACTACTATGAAGATCTGAAAATAATGATATATGTGAATACTTGCATGGGGACTCTGAGTAAATAGTATTATTTTTCCCAATCCAATTATAAATATAGAAATATTTGGAGATCTTTCATTTTTTTTGTATGAGAGACTTCTGGAGACCCAAGGAATATATGTTGAGAATGACTGAACCTTTTTTTTTTTTTTTTTAACAGAACAATTATACACATTACTGTAGTTTTATGTGCACATAGCAGTATGGGTAGGGTATGTTTACAGAGTAGGCATTATTTTTCTTATTACAAATCCCTAAGAAATTGCCAATGTCCTTTAATCTTAAAGAAAAAGCCTTAAAAATCTCAAACTGAGAGTGGCCTGGCTTCTCTCTCTTGTTGCCATGAGTATGGCCTTGGCAAGCAGAACTGCTTATGACATTAAGCCCTTTTTACAGAACACAGTCTCATTTTGACTCTTTAATCTGTCCGTGCTGTCTGGCCAACTTGAGTCCTTAATACCTGCAGATTTGCTTGCTCATGTGGTTTTGTTTTTCATGTCACGGCAATTGTAAGACAGAGGAGAATAAGAGAAAGCATTGAAGATGTATGCAATGGTGTGGTTATAATGAATGGAATTTCAACTGGATAAGGCGAGAAGTCAAATGAAGGGAGTGTTCAAAAATGAGAGATAGTGGTGACAATGAATTGGAGGTTCTAGCGAGGGCTAAGGATTATTTGACTTGAGATGCAAGAGGAAGTCAGCTAGAAAGACCCAAAGTGATGGTCAAAGAACGAGAATCTTGAAACTGGGATTATGAAGAGAGTACTGTTGTAGCTGGTGACAATGTGTAGTCATGACCATGGGAATGATTGCAAATTCATAAATTCTGTGTGTGTGTTTGTGTATGTTTTAATATGCTACATGGAAGGAAAGAATAATACTGTGTCATCATATTGGGGAATACTTGAACTGCATAGGATTTCTGGAAGGTAGATAATAAGAAAAATAGTACATGATTTTATCACATCTCTATAAAAACATAGTAGTGATGTTAGTTTAACAAGTATTGTAAAAGGGATCCATGGCTTATGATAGTGTCTCTGAATCTACAAAAATGCAGAACTTTGAAAAATGTGTTAATTTTAGCTAACTTTGATATATATGTCAAAGTCCTGAAATGTTTATTTACCATTCAGAACACTGCCCTTCTGGAACTTACTCAATTCATAGACATTTTCAATCTGGTTTCTAGGTAGCTCTTTTAGCAATGAAGCAGTAGCTCTATGAATACAAAGTGATTTATGAATAAACTAGAACTGTAGCTTTCCTGCTAGTCTCCTGACCTTTAAGAGTCCAACGCAAAATTCAATATCACAGGTGACAAATGTTCATAGGACCAAGACATGACCTGGAATTACTTTCATTGCATTTAAGTATTTGCACTCTGATATAGATCATCATAGTTTGTTCAGATCAGTGGGTTTCTATTATTTCCTGCTTGAAAAACTGGTTTAAGTTCAACTTGAAATAATCTCATTTGTTAGAAAGGTGTTGGTTTTTAATGTGTGTCGATGACACAAAATTATTCCAAAACACTATTCAAATATTATAATAAAATAAATAATATTATAATGAAACAAAACATTATTTTAATAATATTTTGATGTCAATAAAATATGTTTAATAGTAATTGTATTATTCAGATTGATGATGTATATTTAAGATGAAATTAGATTCAATTATCCCCAATCTTTTGTTGGTGGCATTTTCAGTTTTTTATTTTTTATTTTAATTTTATTTATTTATTTTTAAATATATATTTTTAAAGATTTTATTTATTACATTGTTAGGGGAAAGGTAGGGAGGGAGGTAGAGAGGGAGAGAGATATCTATGTATGGTTGTCTTTCACCTGCCTCCAGCCATGGAGCTGGCTGGAGACCTGGCTTGCAACCTCATTATGCGCGCTGGCTGGGGAATTGAATCAGCAACCTTTGGGTTCACAGGCCAGCACCTTATCCACTGTGCTACCAGCCAGGGCTTCATTTTCAGTTTTTAAAGAAGTTATCTATCTTTCCCTATTTACCACCTATTTCTTTATATTCCTCTGAATCTATAAAAGCCAGAACTTTGAAAACTGTCTCAATCTTAACTGACCATATGACAGAAAAAAGCTGATGCAGGATGTGGCAGCCTGTAATTTCTATGAAAATGCCTTCGCCTTCTTTTTGGACTGAGTCCTTTTACCAGAGTTCATTTACCACTTACATTTAGACAGCTTTTTCCATTACTTAATTGTACTTCCAAATAGAATTCTGTTTCCTGAAGCTTTCAAGGGACGTTCTGGGCCCATGATTTTAACCCTCCTTTTGGTCCCCAGCTCAAGTACCAGCCAGACTAAACTTGCCAACAATGCCTCACAGGTAAAAATGGCACATTTACATTCACTTATGTTGTCACATGATATGTAAGGCTGAATATAAATAACGCCGGAATGAGAAATCCAGGTAAGTCAAGTGATGCAGAAATTTAATAGAGAATTAGGATCTGTCAAAGATGTTTCTTTGCTTTGATTTGCTTTGAGAGGATATTTACTTTTTAGGATCTTCTCCAATGTTAATGATTAGGGGGTACAAAGCCTCTTTAGACTTGGAAACTATAAACATTCTTCCTTGACACAGTTGTAATGCTGTTTCAACTTTTTGACCAAGTTTCTGGTTCGGGTCTCAAAAAGTAGATGGATAGGAAGAAAGGCCAAGGTATATTAAAGAAAAAATATTAATATTGGTTTTTCTTTTAAGAAGGATTACTGTTAGCTACCTATGTGGTGTGAGTTTTGATTTCTTTAGTCTCTGAGAGAGGTTCCCCTTGAACTCCTTGTTGTGCAGTATTTCCCCATTACCTTTCCCCTCCAGTGATCTAAACTTTATTCACAGCTAAAATACAAATGCCTATGTTTTACCTGGCTAATAGTGTTGTGCCAGCGTGGCCACTCGCCACCCTCAGGGCACTCAGAAAGGGTGACAATGGTAGAAACTACTCATTGTCCAGTTCTTGCAAACCTCCTCCTTCAAAGCTCCAGCCCCTGGCTTTCTTCCTCCCTCCTTCCTTCAACCCCGCCCTCTTTCCTTCTTTTCTTCACTCATTCCCTCTCTCCTTCCTTCTCCTTTTGCTCACTTTTCCTGACTATATTCCTGTAGAACAGACTTCTCATGTATTAAACTCGGCAAAATTTCCACTATATCTCTATCTTGATGACTCTGTTTGATATTTATTGTTATTTTCTAAACATAGTTGGTTCCCTTAATCAGCAGATACGCTTTTTTTCCTTCCATCTCATGAAAATTTTCTTTACTATATGAATAAATTATTTCCATTTTCCATTTATAGGGTAGAATACAGTATTTCTTTAGAATGAAAAACAATTGATTTCCTTTTACTGGATTGTTATCTGTTTGATATATCTATTAACTTTTCTAAGAATTTATAGTCTCTTTGTGTATCCTCTGTGCTTATTTACCCTCTAATTCAATATTTGCCCTGAATAGCCTGTCTTTGTGCTATTCTCAAATTTATTTATTGTCTCTGTAATAGTGTTGTTTTGGGCCCCAGTTTGTCCTTTTGGCTTTGCAATCTTTATTCCGTTGTCTTTATCCTTTCATCTTGGATATCTTGTTTTATTGCTTTCATGTCATCCCTGAGTTTGTCCAAAGTATAAATAACTCATTGCACAGATTTTTTCCTGTTCATTAGATAGTGTTTAATTCCTGAATTGATTTTTCATTTTTGTTACTCCTCTTCCTCCTCCACTTTAAATTTCAAAGAACTTTTCATCCTTATTATGTTTGGAATTTATAATAAAACACAATTACATGTTTTTTATTATGAGAAAATACTATAGCAGTGTACAAAGGAGAATTGCTTCTTTGCTACAGTCCTTCCCTCCCCTGAGGTTGCAATTGCTAATAGTCTTATGTGTAGATATATGTTCATATTTCTTCTTCTGCTATTAACACATACGGATATACATATTATACAGTATGATACAACATAGTATAGTATAGCTCAACAAGATGCACAGACTCCTTCATATCTATTAATTTAGGTAGAACTTGAATGCAATGTTGTCACAAAGTCTTCCTTAAATAACTATCTACAAGTCATCCCACCCACTTATCTATAATTTAGCATTAAGCTGACAACATAAGGCAGTTTATGATATCTGTTTAAGTATTAGGATTAATACAAATATTGATTATTTATTATATATTATAAGCACAGTGGAAAGCAAACTCAGATCTATATTTCCAATAGGCAAGAACAATTCCTTTGAGGTCATTGTATCCCCATTTTTACACAGTGGTGTCTACATAAAAAGAACATTGAATTGCATTTCCCTTCTGTATTTTCACATATCAGTTAACCATCTGTATGGGGAAAAATGTCTGTTAAGCGTCTCTGCCCATTTTTTAATTGAATTGCTTGATTTTTGTGTGTTGAGTTGTATAAGTTTTAAAATATATTTTGGATGTTAGCCCCTTATTGGAGGGATCATTTGCAAATATCTTTTCCCATTTGGTTGATTGCCTTTTAGTTTTGCTGATGGTTTGTTTTGCTGTGCAGAAGCTTTTTAGTTTGATGTAGTCTATTCTCTTATTTTGCCTTTACTTTTCCTGCTTTTGGGGTCAATTTCACAAAAACCCCTTTAAGACCAAGGACCACTACAGCCTTGTTCAAAATAGCCAAGAAATGGAACCAACCTGTTTCTTTTGATGGACAATTAGATAAAGAAAGTGTGGTATACTCTGGATCACTATGCAACCATAAAAAGTAATGAGATGTTGTCATTTGTGATAACATCTTGAGAGCATCATGGTAAGGAAAATAAGTCAGGCGGGAAAGGATAAGAATCTTATACCTTACTCCTACATAGGATGTAAACCAGAAATGATCAAACCAAAGAAGCAAACTTGTAGACATGAAAGGCAGTATGGTGGTTATCTGAGGGGGAAGGGTGGGGGAAAGATGAGGGTAAAGGTGGTCCAATACATGGTGATGGGCGGAGACGAGACTTTGGGTGGTGAGCACAAAATGCAATATGCAGATGATATATTATAAAATTGTATACCTGGTTAGTTACATAATATAATTAACCAATGTTACCCCAGTAAACTTAATTTAAAAAAAAAAAAAAAAACATTGAACAAAATAATCAAATTATTGGTTGATTTTGTAAATAATTTAAACTTTCTTATCTTTATTATAGATCAAGGTTAAAAAATATTATTATATCCTTAGTTAGCTGAAGTATTTGGAAATATATATAACACTGAGTCTTATTGGATATTTAGAACTTTAGTATGATTAAGTTGATGTACATTGTTCAATAGAATGATAGTAATTGATGATGTTTATTACTTATTATGTGCTAGATACTGTGATAATAATTTTGAAAGATTAGATTGTTTAATCTTCATAATTATCCTCATTATCCCCAATTTCAGAACAAGACATTGAAGACCTTCCTCCAAAGCTATGCTACTTGTACAAAAAATACAGTATTTTGATCTTATGTTTATGTATTTCATTTTTTAGCATATGTTAGCTGCTGTTTTATTTCAATAATGGAATTCATGGCACACTATAATTTTTAAGAAATTAAAGGAAAATATATAGGAGAAAATATATGCTTTAGAATATGTGACCTCTTTATAAAGACATTTATGAAAAGCTGCACCAATATAATTACTGATGGGGTAACTGTTCAGGAATAGAAAAGTTATAGAGATACACAAAATTGATCATCACCTTATTCAAGTGACTACAGTAAAAACTGATGTTAGAAAAATTACAAAATAATGTGAATGTAAACTTGATACATTTTATAAAAATTACATCTGATCAAAGGACGGAAGAAAGCTTACCCCTGGATGAGGTGAAATAAGCTTTTAGTGTTAAATTCCTGTAGGGATTTGTTGATCTAAATAAAATATTAACATGTAATTCAGCTTCCTTCTCATTTTCACAATGGGTAATTGGGCATGAACAATTCATGATACCGATGGGATTTTAGAGTTCATTTGAATATACTCATAACTCCAAGCATATCTATGCTACTCTCAGCTTCAAAATTATTTATTAGTTTACCATCACAGCATCCTAGAGAGTTGGGATAAAAATATTATTCCCACTTTGTAGGTAGCTTTAGGCACAGACCAGATAAGTGCCTTATCAGAGCTTCAGGCAGAGCGGGAACGTTTGAGTGTCCAACAGGGAAATTGCATTGGGTTTAGTGGAGGGACGCTCACTGGCTCCTGGGCATCCCCCACCCCCCACCCCCCACCCCCCGCCCCAGCGAAAGGAGACTCAGGGGTGGAACCAAGAATCAGTTCTACCTGCGTTTGCTTCAGGCTTTCATTGTGAGTTTATGTGTGTCCAGGGGGAGTTCGGAACTCAGGAGCCCATAAACTATCCTCCAGATAATAACATAAACAATCCAGTTTTTCAAGTTCATATATTTCTTTGAGCTGACAGTCTCATCTCCCCAGTTCACTGCCAAAGGCAAGTATTGTGCTTACTTAGCTTTACCATGAAAATCTTCTTCACTCTAGCAAACAGCTACAAAATAAATGACATTTTTCTCTAGTTAGCCTATAGCTCTGTTTACTATAGAAAGTGCAAAGCTTACTGAAAAAGGCTTATGATTCTCCCATATATTCTTTAAAAACAACCTATATTAGGCAAAAGGTATCAGTCAGCCAAGTGAAATTCAGCAAAACTGGAAAACCAGAGTGATAGGATAAAAGGACTGGAGGCAAAATACTACGGTTTTATATTGTAAACAAAATGAACAACTAAACAAGCTCAGATTCTGGAATTTCACAGTTTTTTTTTATTAAAGATTTTATTTATTATTTCCAGAGAAAGAGGAAGGAAGAGAGGCACAGAGGGAGAGAAACATCAATGTATGGTTGCCTTTCACCTGCCTCCAGCTACAGACCTGGCTGGAGACCTGGCTTGCAACCTGGTTATGTGCCCTGGCTGGGGAATTGAACCACCGACCTTTGGGTTCGCAGGCTGGCACCTTATCCACTGTGCTACCAGCCAGGGCTTGGAATTTCAGTTTTTAAAGAAAGTTACACAAACATAAGTTGCCTAGTATTTTCTTGTAATAGGCAAAATGGCAAGTTTGATTTATGAAAATTGTCAGTTGCAATAAAAGAAATCCAAGCATTGTCATTTCATATAATAAGTAATATGGTGTTATAAACTCTAATTCCAACTCCAAACATTACTGCAAACTACTGAAAGAAGATTCCAAAGCCATAAGACACTAGACTCACCTGCTATAAAGTCACCCAAAAGAAAGGGAGAGGTGACTAAAAAGATAATTTATTTTTCACTTATTAGATAAAATGCAGAAAAAATTAAAGAAAAGGAAAATCTGCATATCTTAAACCAAAGCATCTTGTTCTATTTTCTTCAATTTCTTCTATTTCTATATCCACCTACACATTATTAAAACAAAATTATTTTGGACATACATTTTGTAATCATTTCATTTGTTAATCTATAGCAATGATTTCTTATTTCCACTATTTTTGAATATGTTCTTTTAAGAAGCTACCTCTTAGTTCATTATTTATGATACTATAATTCATCTAACTAATTTTGCAAATATGATCATGTGGGTGTTTTCAATTCTTACCCATTGTAAATAATATAATTATGAATGTGTATATAGTAACATTTTTATGCATACAGTTGTTATTTAATTAGGATATTTTTTTAGTGTCTCTATTATTGAATTCTTAAATTTTCCTTAATCTTTTGGGGGGTCAGAATTTGATGTTTAAAATTTTTATATCCAAAAATATAATTGACATGTATTTGAATTCTCGCATATCTAAAAATGTATTTCTTTGATCTTCACATATAAGAATTATTGTACTTATGGATTTCTTGGTTAATAATTCTTACTGCCAAAAACAACAGATGTTGGCCCATTGCATCCTGGTATTTATTGTTACCAAAGATTGTATTTAAAGGTAGTCTGATTTTCTTTTTCATTTGTAGGCAAGCTCTTCTATCTAGTTAAGAACTAAATTTTTGTTATTTTCTCTACTCTTAAAATTAGGAATTTCCACAGGATTGATTCAGGTTTTCATCCTTATTAACACTGCCTGTTAATCACTGAGACTTTTTCATCTGTAGACTCAAGTCATTCTTTGTATAGAAATACATTTTCTTACTATAACTCAGATTTATTGAATTTCTGTTAAAATGTTTTTTTCTTCAAGAACACAAATTATGTTGCACATCATTTTTCCTTTTTCCTCTTATGATTTTAACCTCTGCTCATTTTTATATATTGGAGGTAGCTGCTCAAATTTGTTCCCTTTTCAGTAGTATTGGCTTTTTTCTTTAGTGAATCTAATCATGAGTGATTCTAATCTTATGAAGATATTAATTTTACCATTTTACTTTTAATTTATTTCCTTTTTATTTCAAGTCATCTCCTAGTCAAGTTCTTTTTGATATCAGTATGTTATATCCTTTCATCTCTCAACTCTTATTTCAAAGTTCTATCTGTGCTTTGAATTTGATTGTAAACCAAACACAATGTTTCTAAAATCTCATGTCTTGTATATCCTTTAAAATAATCCATTCTTGAAGCTAAGTTCTTTTATGTTAAAGAACAATTTTCTAATCTCCACACTTGCTTTGCTTTTTTAATTCATTCTTTCAACAGGAAGTGAATCCAACCTAATATGGCTAGTAAGCAAAGATTGTGTCTGAATTGCTTTGGGCTGAAGTAGGAGAAAGCACCACAGTAGTTTTACCAGATAATCTTTTATGCTCACATGGCCAGAGTCTAGAACTAGGCATTTTGGGCCAACACAGCTGGTCAAAGAAGTGGCTTGGCTTGTTCTAGCATCTGAACCTGCAACCCTAGTGTGACCTTTATTCTTATGGCCAGAAAGTGGCTGTCCCAACCTTGTATCAACTGTAGGATGTGTATTTAATTTATATCTTGAAGAGGGAAAGACAAGGAGAAAATATTGAACGACCTATGTTTTTTTTTTTTTAAATCTTATTTAAATTAGAAACATAATATATTTGTGAAAGCTCTATTCAGGACATTTCTGTTTCATTGATAAGAACTGTGTCACATGGCCACCCATAGCTGCAATGGAGTTTGAGGATTTGTTTCTTTTTAGCTGGTACAAACCTTCAATGTTAGTTGGAGTTAGTTAAGGTAAACATAGGGAAAATAGATATTGTGGGTGATAGAGGAGCGAAATCTCTTCTCAATTTTGAGTTGTAGGGTGGATGTCATCAACCCTAGAGAAGTTACATGTGTCTGCTTGCTGTTTGTCTTTACCTAATGCTAGACTGAAGGGACATGCCGTATTTTCTTAAACAGTGGTTACTTACTTCTAGGTATTAAAAAATATTTTATTTATTTTTGGAGAAAGAGGAAAGGAAGGAGAGAGGGAAGGAAACATTGATGTATATATAGTTGCATCTTGCAGGCCCCCAACTGGGGACCTGGCCCAAAACCCAGGCATGTGCCCTAACTGGGAATCGAACTAGCCACCATTTAGTTCATGGGCCTGAGCTCAATCCACTGAGCCACACCAGCCAGGGTGACTTCTAGTGATTTAAAGTGATGGGCTGCTAAATTATTACCAATAATAATGAATGAAAGACTAAGTTTCAGGTATATGACCACAGCATGATTTGTTACAGTTCTTGTAATAATCAGGGATGAAGACCATTAGTCACAGGCTCAGTGGCCCTTGACATTTTAAATTCCTGGCAATACATGTGAAACGAGCTACAAATGCAAGCAAGACTCTGGCAGCGGAGAAAGATGCCTCCAGCCAGGAGGGGCAGCCTGTTCCTCTTCCCCAAAATAGAGAACAAGAAGAGGTTGAGGCTCGTTTCAGTTCTGAATTCTTGTTGCTAGCACAAAAGTTCCACATTTTGCAAGTGGAAGGTTAGTTTTTGGTTGATGTGAGTGTTTTTTTCCTTCACAAATAGTATAGTGAGAAGATTAAAGAGACTCAGAAAGGAAGTCCAGTATTTATTCAGACATGATTAGAGATACAAAATGTAGGATGACATGGAAGTTTTTGAGGAGGTCAGTGGGTTCTGAAGTTAAAAAGAATACATGGGTAGCGTTGAAAGTAATATTTATTAATTTGTTAATTACTTCTACGTGCCAAGTACTAGAAAACATACACAGGTAAAAACCTTATTATCAGGTAGGACAAGCAAGACAGGATTATAAATAATTCCATACTATTATCTTTATGAAGGCATTACATATACTTTGGTCATATTTTTTTCTTCTAAGACTGCTTATTACCTGATGACTAGAATCAATAAAATTTTGCTAAATTGCCAATACAAAAAAATTTCAATATATTATTTGGTCAATTTTATCACCAAGGTCCGGGGCACAGGAGGGAAACAGAGGCAGCCGAGTAACTACCTGGTGCAGGTAGGACTTGCTTGGTGAGGAGGAGATGCTGAAGGACAGGGAACCTGCAGGACCCAGGACTGGCATGGGCAGGAGCATGGTTGTCAGCGAAGGAACCAGTGGGAGAAGGCGGAAGGCAGAGCTGGTCTGCCACCAAGGGCTCTTGCCCTCCTCTTTAGTCTGTGAATAATATGAAGCTTTGAAAGTCTGAGAGAAGGTAACAGGCCTACGTAGGTTGACATGCAGAAGAAAACAACGGAGGCAAGATTAATTTGGATCCTCTCACTTTCCCCTCTGACTCCAGTAGTTAGAATTTCAATAGAGGGATAAGACTACTTATGTTACTTTAAGGCATTTTAAAAGCTCAGAATTGGGAAAACTGTAATCCTTATTGCACGGCACACTCTCTTAATTTTATAGGCATGGCTTGCTTTCCTTTATTTATATATTCATTTATTTTCATGTAAAATGTATAGGCGCTACGGACACAGAACCCAAACTAAGCACATGGTTCTCCCCTCTCATCCGCCTGATCTCTGGGATTACCATTTCTTTTTCTCTTTTTATGACTTTCTTGATCTGTATGTATTTCTTTAAAAATATGGTTTTAGTAGTTGATTTTAACTTTCTAGAAATGTATTATGCTGCATGTAATATTTTTGGATATCCCTCACTTAATATCATTTTACGAAGATCCATGCCGTAATTAAAAATGCGCTTTCTCTTTGCATTCTACGTTATTTTCTTTCAGTTGTGATGAACGTGATGATGAACCAATAGTAATTTAATTAAAGTAATTAATTTGTTTGCCTCATTTAGTTTGTTGTCACTGGAACACATTTATGAGAGGGATGAACCCAAACTTAGTTTCATTTACCATGGCCATAAAATAGCAAAATCTGTTAAGTTCAACCTTCACTTAATTGAAATGTCTTTGCTACCATCTAGTAAATATCAGCAATAAAATATAAACATAGCCAGTTTGGCTATGCATGGCAGAACATTTCCTAGGATGCACCATAGTGAGGTAATTCTAGCAAAATACCATAAATTGGATGAATTTGAGGTCATCATCTCCCTGATCAGAATATGCATAAAATATGTGTTAAAATAGTAAATGTGGGATGTGCCAGTTACAGCTGCACATAAAAATGATGACTTTGGGTGATGCAACAATCTCTCAGGTCAAGCAAAGCTGAGTAGGGAAATTTTGTCATATTGGTCTATTGAAATGTTTTAAAAATACGAGGTCTGTCCCAAACGCATCAGCCGTGCGAACTGTTTTAATTATATTGACATTGGTTTGATACTTTCTCTACAGACCTTGTATATAGGTATTTCACACTAGGACATTGGTCCTGGGACAAATATTATTATTATTTTTTCAGATATTCTCTATCTTTAGAAAAAATTCGGGGCTTGATTAAGCAGAGAAAATTCTAACTGCCCAGTTTCACAATAAAGTATACAATTTCACATGCATTTTTCCCATCATTAAACCACATCATAAGGATGTTTTCCCAGATACTTGTGTCATTTTTGGACAGTGGTTTTCTGTGGTACTTGATACTCTTCCAGAATTACGATAACCAACTCAACACTGTTTTCCTGGGCCTTCTCCAATTTTAACACTGAAGTCCTGCATCCTGGTTGGGACCATGCCTGTAACTGCTTCATCAAGCAGTTAGAATCATGGCTAGTTAGGTCATATATCAATAATACATGCATTTCTGGTGATGAATTGCAGATATATTAAATTCTCATTTACATTTTAATATAACATTTGTACTATTTCAAATTCATATTTTATAGTATGGATGAAAAACCTAAAATATGAATATTTAAAATCCATCTTTTTAACTAATCTGAATTATAGAATATTTATAAAGTCATTTGGTTTCTTTTAAGTATATATAATAATTTGAATTAGAAAGGCTTTCTCATTATGCTTTAATAAAGAAATGAGAATGATTTGTAATTAGAATTTGTTTGGTGCAATGCATAAAAATACTTTGTTCTTGCAATACTTAGATTTAAAGAGCTTTCTCCTTAATTTCAGTCCTCTGAAAGGGCTCGGATAAGTTACTCTTTCTTAGAGAAGAAATAAAGTATAGTTTCAAGCATGTTTTCTAAAATCAGAACTCATGGATACAAAGCCTCGCTCTTCCATATACTACTGTGTAATTTGGGAAAGTTACTTAATCTCATGAAGACACAGTTTTTTGATCTGTCAAATGGTATTATAATTAGTACCTTTTAAACAGGTTGTTATGAAGAGTAAATGAAATAATGTATGGCAGTCGCACGTTATAGTGCCTGATACATAGGAAGTTTTCATTGTTTAGGCTCTGAGTGGCCTGGGCCACTCAGAGCCCAGGCCACTCCAGGCCACTTGTGCTGGAGTAACATTGGCTCTATTGATTTATGTTGTGTAATAGAAAACTAGGTTTTAAAATTAGTGTGCATGTGCGTGTGTGTGTGTGTGTACTATAGCTTTATCATTGGAGAATTTTTATACAGATTTGAGAAAAGAATTCTTACATCACTGGCCAATTGCCCTTTAATTGAGAGCTAAGGTGGAAATGCCCAGCTAAAGAGAGTGAAGTTATTTCTTCTATTAACCCATTGCCCTTTGTTAAATTTTTCTCAAGAGATGGGGTGATAAATTTACTGTGTTTATTCATGTTTACTTTCTTATTGTAGATATGTTTTACTGAAGTGCATGTTGAGTTTTTAATCGGTTTCAGAATGATTTAGCCAGATATGCTTGGGCATAAAGAACACCCTCTGATAGGTTTTCCATCTGTTCAAGATAAAAGTGAAATCCCCTTGGAAGAGGTGGGCACTGCTGCAAAGAATTTAATGAATGTTCACCATTTTTGAATGTGTGAGGGGCTTATTGTGACAGTCACATAAATGTTGTATAAGACCAAGGGCTCAATCATGGTGCTTCAGTTCTGATTAAGCCTCTGTTGGGCCGCTGTGTTTTGAAGTGATAGAGGTTACACTGCGTCCTACCTGGACTTGTCGGTTCCTGTTGCTCAGTTTTGAGTCCCTGGTCACTTCTGCCTGGTGACTGCCATCCAGTGCGATGAATCTGCTGATTGTCAAGTGGTTGTCTCCTACAGGAACCAATGCTCCCTTTAACATTGTTTTTCTTTTTTTAAATTATGCTTTATGGATTTTAGGTACCACTTTATTTGGATTCTAAACTGAACTACCTTACTCCTCAAATATGCAGGAAGTTCCTCACTGATCTACATGGTAACATTATTATTTCATGTTTGAACGACCTTGCATTCTCCTTGCCATTTCCAGAACGTGGGCCCATGATTCTAGTCTGCTGCGTGCCTTCCATAACCACTGCTTTCTCTTCAAACTGAAGTACATAGTCTCAGCAAACTCAGTAAGAGGTCTGGCCAGGGAACAATTTTCTAATTTAAAGCTGCCACTGCATATCATTTAGTTACCCCTTGGATTTCCAATTGAGGTTGTTACGAGGGTATTATAAAAGAAAAGGGAAGAGGAACGCTTTTCCCCAAATGTGATATCATGAAGTATATAAACTTGACCTCCAATGTGAAAACTTGGTGTGTTTTCTTCAGTATAAAATGTTATTTGCCACAGTAGATATTTGGCAGTGTCGTGTTGCTATAGAATAGCTGCCTCTTTGTCAGAAGTTATTTGTCGGCTTTCTTAGTACCTGCAGGAGGGGGTAGGCTGCAGATTTCAGAGAAGGAAAATTGTGTGCTCACAGCGATCCACGCAAGTGCTTTACAGAAAACATGACCTTGTTTCCGAATACTTGGCCAACCTGAATGTGTGTCATCAGGGTATTTGCTAGGTTTCTTGCTTATAGGGACAGCTTAATCCATCTTAATTAAGTGATGGTGGTCATCATTACAGTGTAGACATCAAAAATTTCCCATATATATATATATATATATATATATAATTTTATATATATATATATAATTAAATATATATATATTTAATTTCATTGTTGTTGTATTACATCCATCCCCTTTTTGCTCCCCTCTGTCCCCCTCCCCACCCACCCATTCCCCCCAAAGTCAATCCCACCTGTTGTCCATGTCCATGGTTCCTTTATACTAGGTTCTTGTCTAAGCTGCTCCCCTTCTTTGCCTCTGCCTCCCCCCTCCCCCCAACCCCGTTCCCCCTGACCACTGAAGGCCTA
>PVIW01013359.1:0-27694 GCA_004026585.1 Noctilio leporinus
AAAAAAAAAGAGGAAGGAAGAAAAGAATAAAGAATGGGTTTAGAAAGGCTGGGGAAGGGAGGAATACTTAGATTGAGGACTGGGAATGCGTTATAGCCACAGAGTGAATAGACTTTAATTCGAGAGTAGGGGAGGGTCTTGGGTATTTAGGTGGATTGAGGTATAGGGGGGATTAAGAATATGTGAGGAGTAACTTTTGTAAAGGATATGTTGGGGCTTAATAGTTTATATTGCTCTCGGTATAATTCAGGTGCTTGAGATTGGCAGCAATCCCTTTCCTGATGCTGCCTCTTTTTCTTGGTCAGGACTTTACAGTCTATAGTCTGTATTCTAGCCGGTCTTGGCACGTGGCAGGGCCTCTGATTGTAGCAGTAGGGCTGATTCTGAGTGTCCGCCCCCAGGTAGGCTGGGCCTTCAGCAGCCTGGCTGGGTTTTAGGGCTACAGGTGTTCTGGAGCCCGCAGGGAGCCCCCTCCCACTCCTGGCGGAGTTTCCTGCCCAGGACTTGCCCCCAGCACTTCTGTAGGGCAGCCCGCAATTTTGCTGGTCCCTGTGAGGACTGGTCCCGCCCCCGCAGTTCCGGGAGGAGGCCGGGCCTGTCAGTCAACACTGTCCGGGGTCGCCTACACTGTCCCGCCCTTCCGGGGCGGGCACCACGCCTTCAATCCAATCAGCTCTTCGCGTAGTCCTTTAAGTGGCCTCTGTGATGAGCCCCTCCCAGGCGTGGGTGGTGCGGCCTTTGTCTCCAGCAATGGCGGGTCAGTTACCTCCGCCACTAGTTCCAGCTCGCTGGCTTGCTGCTTGAAGTTTCCCGCGGAGCCTGGGGGCCTGTGTGGTTGCGCAGGCTGGGCCTGCCCCCTGGCAGGGGCTTCTAGCTGCTGTTTCCCTGGTGGCCCAGCAGCTCCGTTTTCGGCCCTCTCGCCACCCTCCTGGTGCACTTCCCGCTCCCCAGCTCCAGCTTCCTGCAGGACTCTTCTCCTCTGCCTCTAGCCACGCGTGCGCGAAGCCTCCTCTCCCCGTTGCCGGAGTGAGTTTCTCACAGTCCCTCCCCTGCAAGAGTTCAATTCCAGGTTCCCTATGGCGTTCGCCCTCGCCCTCGCTGCCTGCACTTCTCTGTTGAGACTTCCAGTCACCAGTGAGCCCGGAACTGGCCCCAGTCAAATGCGCCCCTCTGGGCAGAGCCGCCCCAGCCCAGAGCCGAACTCGGCCCGCCAGCCGGTTGGTCGGGAACGCCTTACCTACTGTCCTGCTGGCCTCCTCTGCCTCTGGGCTGTGCTCCCCTGTGTCCAGATGCTGCCCGTTCCAATCCCTAGGGTCCTGAAGACGTCTCACGCTCCTTATCCTGTCCTCTAGCTGCTTTGGTACTTGAGAACACCATCAGCACTGCTCCCTACTCTGTCGCCATCTTAGAGATCTCCGCTTTCTACAAAATTATTTAAATCCTAGGGATTTTTATTTTTTACCTCAACTTAGTAGACATGATAATTTCTACTCTGGGGACCAGCTGAACACTGCAAGTGTCATTATTTCTAAAGGCTTCAACTTGTAAAACACATGTAGAGGAAAATCAGAGGGCATTGATAGAATTAAGACCTGTGCACAGCCCAAATAAATAAATAAATAAATAAATATACTATTTAAGAAGGAAAACTCCAAAAAGAATAAGTTTTAGTTCCAGTAGCTTAAAATAAAGTTGAGTTTTATTATTGGAGTGGGAAGGATCTGACTCAAAAACCAAATTCATTTTTTTTAATGAATGAATGATTTATTTTTTATTTAATTGTATTGTTGTTTTATTACAACTATCCTCTTTTTCCTTCCCTCTGTCCCCCTCCCCACCCACCCATTCCCCCTAAAGTCAATCCCACTTTTTGCCTATCTCTATGGCTCTTCCATACTAGTTCCTTGACTAAACTGTTCCCCTTCTTTGCCTCCTCCTCCCCCCTTGCCCACTCCTCCCCTATGCCCACTGGAGATCTAGTCATTGTATTCATGTATCTGGTTCTGTTTTGCTTATTTGTTTGTTTTGTTCATTATTGCCCTGAAATGGATGAGATCATATGGTATTTGTCTTTCACTGACTGGCTTATTTCACTAAGCCTAATACTTTCTAGTTCCATCCATGGTGTTGCAAATTGTAGGAGTTCCTTCTTTCTTTCTGCTGTGTAGTATTCCATTGTGAAATTGTACCAAAGATTTTTGATCCAATCATCCACTAATGGGCACTTAGGCTGTTTCCAGCACTTGGCTATTGTAAATAGTGCTGCTATGAACATAGGTGTACATAGATTCTTATGAATAGGTGTTTCAGGGTTCTTCAGTTATAGTCCTAGTAGTGAAATTGCTGGATCAAAAGGCAGTTCCATTTTTAGTTTTTTAAGGAAACTCCATACTGTTTTCCATAGTGGCTACACCAGCCTGCATTCCCACCAACAGTGCACCAGGGTTCACTTTGCCCCATATCCTCACCAACCCTTGTTGTTTATTGATTTGTTGATGATTGCCATTCTGACAGGTGTGACGTGGTATCTCATTGTGGTTTTAATTTACCTCTCTGATGGCTACTGATGTTGAGCATTCTTTCATATGCTTCTGGGCCCTTTGTATGTCTTCCTCAGTGAGTTGTCTATTCAGGTCTTTTGCCCATTTTTTAATTGGGCTGTCTGTCTCCCTGGTGTTGAGTCCCATTCGTTCTTTATATATTTTGGAGATCAAACCCTTATGTGAGGTATCATTGGCAAATATGTTTTCCCATACTGTTGGTTCCTTTTGAATTTTGCTTGTGTTTTCTTTAGCTAAACAGAAATTTTTCAGTTTGCTATAGTCTCATTTTTTGATTTGTTCTTTTGTTTCCTTTGCCCTTGGTGGAGTATCAGTAAACATATTTTTTCATAGGATATCTAAAATTTTACTTCCTATATTTTTCTCCAGGACCTTTATGGTGGTGCTGCTTATGTTTAAGTCCTTTATCCATCTTGAGTTTATTCTGGTGTATGGTGTAAGTTGGTGGCCTACTTTTATCTTTTTTCATGTGGCAGTCCAGTTCTCCCAACACCAATTGTTGAAGAGGCTGTTTTTACTCCATTTACTGTTCCTTCCCCCTTTGTTGAATATTAATTGACCATAGAGTCCTGGGTTGATTTTTCTCTATTCTGTTCCATTGATCTATATGTTTATCCTTATGTCAGTACCAGACTGTTTTGATGACAGTAGCCTTGTAGTATAGTTTTATGTCTGGTATTATGATTCCTCCTACCTTGTTCTTTCTCAAGATTGCTGTGGCTATTCATGGGCATTTTCGGCTCATTTTTTACTAGGTTTGACACTGTCTCTAGGACAACTTTCACAAAAGTGAGTTCTACAATACACTATTTTGTGAAATAAGTATTAAATAAATAAGTATTAAATAAATAAAGTATTAATAAATAAGTATTAATTAAATAAAATAAGTATTAAAAAAGAAAAACCTGCTTAATTTTGCTACAATATATCTAAAACACTATCATTTAACATGTAGTAATTATGTAATCTATTGGCATATTTTAAATTTTTTATATTAACTCTTTAAAATCCAGTATGTACTTTAAATATGTGTAAAAATATGTATGGATGTAAATGTATCTTTTCATGTGTTTGGTAATATTGTAATTCATATTTAAACAAATAAATAAATACAATGAAATGGATTATAAGGCTATCCAAATATACAAAAAATCCAAATCCTGTCCTGGAACTTAAGGATACAAGTTTGGAGACAAATTGGTTTCCTTATTTTTAGAGGGATTCCACGTAAAGTTATGGTGAGGTAGGGAGGGTGGGGATTTTGGAATTGGGAATGCTGTTTCAGGGATAATATTACACCATATTCTATTTAAAAATATTATCAATGAGTGTCCCTGAGCATTAAAACTTAATTAGACTTGCTCTAACATTGTGGGACTTGGAAAATACACTTTAAAACTAACCTGAGTTGTCTGCTGTGGTTTTCAATGAAGTTTCCTTTATCTTACTACAACAAATTTATTTTCTAGGGATATCACAGGAAAGAAATAGGCAACTCTTCAAACAAGACAAATGGAAACTTTGTAATGAAAACTCCTGTATCTAAGGTTTACAATACCCACTCGTTTTTCCATGTGACATAATAACTTATAAAGAAGGCCTGCCAGTAGAAGAAAAATGGACTCCTGGGTAATAAACAATGTGGTGATACCCAGACTAGGGCAACACTCTTGGACAGCAGAACTGCTTCTGAACTAGCTCAAAATAATTATAGAATGTACATACAGAGGGTCCTGACTTTTGATTTTTGACTTTACAGTGGTGCAAAAAAATGATACCCATTCAGTAGAACTGAACTTTGAATTAGGAATTTTGATCTTTTCATAGGCTAAGACATGATGGAGAATACTCTCATAATGCTGGGCAGTGGTAGCAAGCGCACATATGGTCACAAGGGTAAACAATGATACTCTATACTGTATTCTTTTGCTGGCATTTTTTGGATATGGGCTATTTAGCATCCCATCATATCTACAAAATGCCCAGTTGTGTCTCCTGCTTCTGCTGAGAAGAGGTGGATAATTACTCTTGAGATGAAAATCAAGATGATTAGCCAATAGTAGACTGATGTATGTGTTGTGAGCAGGTTTAAGGTAGGCTAAACTAGCTGTGATGTTAGGTGTACTAAATGCATTTTGGATTCAAAATTTTCAAGTTTTGATAGGTTTATTGGGATGTAACCTTATCCTAAGTTGAAGAGTATCTGTAATTCAGTTAAGTAGGAAATATGTACAGCATGCTTTATTAATTGGAATTAGATTTAGCTCAAGTGAAAGAAATAAAAAATAAAGCCACTTTTTTCCATTCTTTTACATCAAGTCTGGTAATATGAATTTCAAGTTTCTTACATGTTTCAAGATTTAAAGCACTCTGGGTCCCTTATGTCATTTACATGTAGCTTTTACCTCATTGTCCAAAATGTATGCTCAAGCTCCAACATTTTCAAGTTTACATTCTAAACAGAAAGAAGGGTGAAGGATAAGTAAATGTGCTTTCTTTAGGATCAAAGTCTGGCCTACTGACAAACCCCAAATACATGATTAAGGACCAAAGGCACTTGTTCCTTTACCTATATCATTCCCGGTTGAGTACATTTCTGCTTTCCACTTCAGGGGTCAGTGGAGGACAGGTTCTTTCCATCTTTCACTTCATGATTACTGGCCTTAGTTCATACAGTGGAAACTGAAACTAGGCATATCCATCTTTTAGCTCACTGGAAGGGAAAAAAGTAGAACAAGTATGCAATGTTTTAAGTCCTGGACTCAGCAATGACACCCATCAATCACTTCTACTTATCCTTTAATGGCAAGGATGTCATTACATGGTTACATTTAAGAGTAACTGAGGCTAAAGAATGCAGAATCTGCCTTGGCGTCTATCTCCCAGCTACAAGTTTATTATTATAGAAAAAGAAAAAAATAGTTTATATTTAGAGGTATGCTCCACAAATGGCCTGTATATTCCTTTAAAAGACACAGGTAACACACCCATACACAATACTTTCATTTACTGGCATGTGGTTGCATGGCCCCAGCTACTTACAACTGAGACTGGGAGATACAGCCTTAGTGAGGGCAGCTATTGGTCCAGTTATAGGAAACACACACACATTTTAATAAGAAAAAGAAATAAGAAAACTGAGTCTCTTACACACCACACAGTCATAGTAAATGTACTAAGCAAAGGATATTATAATTTGAGTTTAAAGCATAATACATAGGAAAAATAATTTTCTCAATGGTGTCAACAAGTGATGTGACTGTGAAATAATAGAGCAAGGATATGCTTGAGAACAAATAGAAACATACAAACCAGAGTAGGTGAGATAAAATATAACCAATTTAAGTAACAGTTAAAATATTTTTTTGTTACTACAATCTTAATGTGTCAATTTGTGTGCTTATCCAAGTCAGTAGAGTCCTTTCTACAAAATTTATCATTCTTACTGCACTTTAACTCATCTGTACAGAAATAGCAGGTTTGAGGCCATTTTTAAAACTATTCTTAACAATTCATTAATTCAATCATCTAATATTTGTTGAAAATTAGTGCTGAGTATAGTTTAGCTAACCACTTAAGATGCAATAATAGAAGGAAAAAAAAAAGACTAGTGTCCTATGGTGCCTATTTTGTAGTAGGAAAAGGGGACATAAACAAAAGCTAATGAGTACATCATTTGAAGATTAAGGTGATTGAAAATAAACAGAAAGAGGGCATAGAATAATGGGGTGAGTTAAGTGCCACTGGAGTTAGTGAGGTGAGGAAAAACAACTTTGGTAAAGGATGACATTAAAATATAGATCCAAGTAACCTGATGTAAAGAAGAGTGAATTAAGAGAAAGAAATGAAAGGAGAAAAATCAGAGATGTGGGGTGGGACCAAATCAAGAAAACCTTTTAGGCTATACTAAAAATGTCACATTTTATACTAAGTAAGATGCAAAGCTCTAAGACAAAACTGAGCATAGACTTTCTTTTAGTACAATAGGACTGCTCTGGCTGCAGGATAACCAGTTAAGAGGGCATTACAAGAATCCAGATGAGAAATGATGATGTTGGCCTTGAGGTGCAGGCAGATACTGGACACATTTGCTGACGGTTTGCATGTAGTGTGCCCAATGATAAAGAAAATACAACAACAATAAAATTAAAATATATAAATAAATAAATAAAAGAAAATCTAAGTTCAGCCAAGTACTTTAAAGCAATTAGAAGAATGGGTGGATGTGGCCATGTATTGACATGGAAAACTGAGACCAGATCATCTCTGGAGGTGAAATTAGGAGTTAGATTAGAGATGTGTTAAGTCTCAGATACACATTTCTGTGTAATTTTGTTCATTACCGCACCTTATGATCATTCTGGAATTGGAAGTCCTTGAAAACTTAGTTTATGAGAAAAAGGAAAACCAATATTTTTCAACATAAAAATAGTTTTGATTTAAATTTGAAGTGAAGTGTGTGGGTTAAATTGTATTCTATTGAACCAATTTTCTCAACATGGGATGCTGTGCTTTAAAGGTGATGGCTGCTAAGTCTAAACAGCTTTTCATTTTCCTGACAACACATTTATGTCTGTTCACTGTACCTCAGAAGGCTCTGAGTCCAAAATGGAATGGGCCAGGTTCAACAAGAAACTTAGGAATGTTATTTTCTAATAACATTTAATTTACCAATAAAGGTAACTTAGAAATCATACTTCAATCTCTATGTTCATGGACACATAAGCACACTAGACATACCACACACATATACACTGCACACACACACTTAATGCATTTATAAAAGGTAAACTGGGATAGGAAAGGATACCATCAGATAGACTAAGATCAGACTAACAACATTTATTATCCAACAGAATATTGCCAGAGATAGGTCATAAAGGAAAATGTTAAATATGACAGACCAATAACTCAATTTCTCTACAAGAAGTAGTCCAGCAATCTGCCAGTTGCTCCACCTCATGACTTGAGGTGATAGAAGATTCATAGCAAACTAAAACCAGCTGGATATATGTGTAGGCTACACATAAGCTGACTCTAGATCCTTGAATAGATGTACAAACACAAATAGATGTGTTTGTACACTGTGTCTGCTTCCTCTCAACTACCCTCATTAGGGAGGATAAAGGCTCAGACACATGTTTAATGTAATTGCTAGTAAATATGGTAACTATTTTCTTCTACTAAAGTTACAAAAATTCTTTGAATTATATATATGAGACTAAATTTGTAATGGAAAATGATGTTTGATGGTGTTTAAATGCAGAGTGTGTCACTTTATAAAGTATAGGACTCTTTTAAGTTATTTTTTTTAACTTCTTGACATGTGTCACAATTTGGAATTCTGCTCCCATGGGATAAATGCCAGATTACATGGTGTAGTATTTTTATCCTCTGCACTTTCCCTGTAGAAGCATATGACATCAAAGGACAGGCGGATTGCTCACAGCAGCAGAAAATGGAATAGGACTATAATATGCTGACTTTGATCTTGCCTTCTAGTAATTATCTTGGCTACATGCATGCATGGAAAATAAGATTTAAATTAACAAGGCCAAGAAATCCTAGAAAATGTAAGAGGCATCCTTGAATATAAACTTTGTATCTCTTCAACATGATTGATTGCAATGCAGTGTACAAAGTTGTGAGTTGTTAAAGTATTAATCTTGAAATAATATTCTCTCAAAATTTTAACTGTTATGTTTAAGACAGCAATATTGGTGATTAAGATAATATGTAAGTCCAACCAACCTCTATTACAAAGTATTTAGCTAACATTCACCTGGTTTCATGTAGCAAAGTTTAAAATAAAAATCATTAAATTTATTTATCTTTTTTTCTAAAGATTTTATTTATTATTTCCAGAGAGAGGGGAAGGGAGAGAAGAAGAGAGGGACAGAGATAAATGTATGGTTGCCTTTCACCTGCCTCCAGCCATGGATCTGGCGGGAGACCTGGCTTGCAACCTGGTTATGTGCCCTGGCTAGGAATCCAACCAGCAACCTTTGGGTTTGCAGGCTGCTGCCTTATCCACTCTGCTACCAGCCAGGACAAAATTTATTTTTATTTATTTATTTTATTTTTTTAAAGATTTTATTTATTATTTTTAGAGGGAAGGGAAGGGAGAGAGACAGAGAGGGAGAAAGACACCTATGTATGGTTGTCTTTCACCTGTCTCCAGCCACAGACCTGGCTGGAGACCTGGCTTGCAACCTGGTTATGTGCCCTGTCTGGGGAATTGAACCAGCAACCTTTGGGTTCACAGGCTGGCACCTTATCCACTGTGCCACCAGCCAGGGCCAAATTTATTTTTTTAAAGTCATTATGATAAGTCTGCTATCATTAAAAAATAGTTTATTATTGCCTTAGGAAAGATATTTCTTTTGATATGGAAAGTAAATCAAGCAATCAACATCTACATAGGATTTAAATACAGAATGTAAAATAAGACTGAGTCAGTCTTTTCAACTTCCTATTTGTTTACATGTTTTCATTGTTATATCAAGAGGATTCTATTTTCCTCCTATGTAAGTAAAAATTGCTGTCTATTAAAAGTTGATAAATGGCCATGTTCCTTAAATATCAAGTGCTGGTATGTTCTACAGGTCAGAAAGCTTTCAGCAGCAAACTATTTCTGCAATATTTGAGGATTCGACTCACTTTGTAACTGATTACTTACCACAGATGAGAGGTGTGGGGTTCAGTTAACACCAAATAGTAGGTGCTTTGCTGTACAAAATTATCTCATAGATATTGTATATTATTCTAATTGGAGATGGTTTCTCCTATGTTTGCTATTAGAAACTTGTTAACTAATCTGTCCCTAAAAAAATAAATTAGAAACAGTGTGTTCCAATTTTAGCTACCAAGTGCAAGTTAAATGCACATGAATAGAAACATCACATAAAATAATAGGAAATAATAAGAAAGCAAGCTACAACTGCCTTCAACACCATAGAAAAAGATCTTTCAAACCTTACAAAGCAGGGTTAGAGGCCATTTGTATAACAAATTAACATAGAACAAATTTCTTTGAAGAAACAGTTTCTCTCAGGATCAAAAACGATTCTTGATCCTCTTACTGATCCAAACTCATTTTGTATTAAATGAAGGTTGAGAAATAGAGGATTTCTTCCAAATAAAACAGCAACCAAGCTTTTGTAATTGTTTGTGTTGAATTCTACTTCAAGATATTAACAATAATAAAAGTATGTATTTCTTAAATTCATTGTTCAATTGTTTCTAGTGACCTTTTAAGAGACCTGAATGTTAAGGATAGTTTTTAACAGTTGTTTATATATATTTAGTCAGTCAAGTTTAAAGCAATGAATGTTGCAGAGTTTTGATAAGGAATTATATAATTATTGTCTCCTATGGTGGACTTCCTATAGATACCTGATTTGTTCTAAGTCATGATGCAAATTTGCCTCTATTTGGCTATCTGTAAAGCCAAACAAGAGCTCAAGTCCAGTGAAAAGTGGTGCTTGGGGTACACTCACCTCTTCAAGTGCTGACAAGCAAGAAAGCAATCATTCTTAAGAGGATGTGCTAGCTTCCTGTGGAGGTTTCAGTTTCCACTCTGGGTAAAATGAGAAATGTTGGAAGACAATTAGCTAACTAAAAATCAGCATCCAATCTTCAGCAAGAGAAAAACACCTTCCAGGCGAGGAGGCTCCTCACTACTGATATGAAAGACTAAAGAAACAAGTTAGGCTGGTGGGAGGAACATAGAAACAGGTGTGGCACCATGATCAGAAATATTCTTTAAAAAGAGAGACCCATGTATCATTAAACAGGCTCTCTACTCTGACAGGAGGAGCCTCAATATTCACAGTTGGCCTCCTGCTGCAGAATTTATATGGTCTCAGTAGCTTGCAGTCCTGCCAACCAAAATGCTGAAAACTGTTTCTTGTTTTCTTTTTTCCCCTCTTTCCTACTTCGCCAAGTTCCTTGCAGACTTACGTATTGGAGGAAAGGTCACTAGAGTTAAAGCAGTGGCTGGGAGGACTTCCCATGTAAGCAAAGCCCATTCCCAGTGGCTGTTACATGTTCGTTTTTCCAGCTGAATGAAATCCAGCAGGGGCAGGATTGTCTTGAGGAGTACGTCTACTCTGTGGCTTCAGCAGGACTGGGATATTAAAGTAGGGGTGATTTAGGGAGCAGTGCATCGGCAGCTAGCCTGGAGTTCAACACACTTTTCAAATCTGGGAAGTCATTCAGCTGACTGAGTGTTCTGGCTGTAGCTTAACAGTATTTGAGCAGATTTCTTCCCTTGCATCCTGAATGACTGTGGTGCCCTCTTTGAACATTAGAAAATAGAGCGTATTCAATGTGTCTTAGTACCAACAAAGCTGCTTTCTCTGGTTTTCACTTGGGCATAAAATATATTTAAAATGTCTAAAGTTATTTTATATCAGAATGTACAGATTCCATTATCAGCACCAGGTATAAAAGTAAATTATTTCAGTAATGGAACATTGTGGTGCAAAAAACCCTCAACAAAAAACAGCTCCTTCATGATCTCTAAGCCTATCAATTATATTTATTATTTCTCTGAATCGTGGCATTGAAAAAAACTTTTAGTTTAGGTTGTTTATAGCACTTGCCTATTTATTCAGAATGCCTAACACAAAGACAATTTCCTGCAAATGACAGACTGTAATTTCCATATTTCTACAAATTTCTTTCATTTCGTAAATAAACAACAGACATTTTTGATTTGAGGTCTCTGTGACCCAGTGACTCAGCCAGTAATTTCAACTCTAGTGACCCCTGTAAACAACATTTTGGAGACCTGTGGATTTGTAATGGAGAGAGCAGCCAATTCAAAAGAACAATAGGTGTTTTCATTGTCACTGCAGTGTGTTATATGGGCTACATTTGACTCTTTTTTGGGGGTATTAATAATTAAGGGAGAAAGAAAACTTAGTGGAAGCTTCCAGTCCACTGCTTATTTCTCCATCTTTGCCCATTCATTTCATTTAAAATACAGATACCAGGCACATTCTATTCTGGGCTAGCTAAGGATAAGTGTGTGTCATTGTTTTCCTGTGGCCACCAACCACAAGGCATCATTTCATAGATATAATTATTGCTCTGATACAGGGCTTTAGTAGTGAATTAAATGTTGTAGATCCCCTTTGTCACACCAGCTATAATGACTTTTTCTGGTAATTTCATCAATAATATGGTCAAATAAAAATTAAATATAACATTAAAAGAGATTAGAACTTTAAAATTTTTGAATTTTTACCTAAGATTTAAAAAATGTTAACAAATATAAATATTGTTACCTCTCCAACCTTCAGGATTGCAGTGCTGAAAGATGCATGATAATAATATTAAAATTTCAAAATTGTGACTTTATAAAAAATAGAACTAGAAAGTTTGAGAACAGGAATGTATATGTATAAAAATACATATAAGTATTTTACCTTCGCTATTAAAAAAAATGAGGATACCAAATCAAGAAGAATAGCTATAAAGGGTTATACATTTTGAAATATTTATAGTTCATTTTTATTTTCTAGACACTGGAAATTTTCATGATATTTTTCCTGAAATTTTAAATAGAAATTCTTGTAAATTTGCTTCTTTTAGTGTGTCTTCTGGCAGGTAATGCCAAATGCTTCATTTATTTCATAATAAAGGATACAGATAGATTTCTAGTCTGCCTTTTTAATACTGCTGTAGTTTGAAAAGCACCAAGTAACTTAAATATTTTATGTAAAATACAGGTTTTAGGTGACCATTAATTAACCTGTACATCTGAACAGGTATTTCTCAAACATCCTGGAGATACACCTCACAATCTGTATTTGTAATAGATAAACTTTTTTTCCAAAACAACTATGACCCTTCTGACAGATTATGGCTCATTCTCTCTAAAAGACCAGTTCAAAAGAGAGGTTCTATCTCTGTCTTTTCTGCCTCTGGGCCTTGTACTTTGTACATACAGTTGGCACTAATTAATAATATATATAATTGAATATATATATATATATATATATGTATATACACACACATACATATATAAAAATAATACAGGGAGATCATTTTATGTAACTACATAAACTTACTGGACAAAAACAGAACAAACCCTTTACAATTAGTGTAAACAGAATTGTGTATTTATTAAACACAGTCAAGCAGTCAAAAAATAATAATATGCAATTTACATCTCCCTTTTATCTCAGTTTAGAAAGCATTAATAGGGATTTATTTATGATGGTCAACCATACTTGTAAAAAAAAGCCAACCCTTGTATAACATGGTTGTTAGGTTCCTAAAAAATGCTGTGTTATGCAAATCTATGTTATATGAAACAAAGAAATAGTACAAAAAAGGGTGTTTAGGTTCCAAAAGTTAAAAACATATTATTATATTTTTATAATTAAGAGAAATATCTTTATTAAAGCAATTTTCACCAAAATTATAACATATTAATATGTATTAAATAATGTTTTCTTTATCATCCTACTAAGTATCATTAACCAAGAGGGTTTTCTTTTTGACAAGATATCTTCATCTTCTGAAGTTTCTTCAGCATTATCTTGACTTCTATCCTACATATTTTGCAAAAAAACAAAAAACAAAAACCAGTTATTTAAGTTGCTTGCCTTTAGCTGAGAGATCTTTATACATTTTGCTAATTTCAAATGAGATATCTTTTGCTTTTCAAAGCTCTTATTATGTTCCATGTAATTCAGGGATTTCTCTAATTCTTGAACCATGTTAGAGTGAAACTGTGTTATAGAAATGCGATGCTATGATCCTGGCTGGTGTGGCTCAGTGGGTTGAGCACTGGCTTGTGAACCTAAGTGTTGCTGGTTCAATTCCCATTCAGGGCAAATGCCTATGTTGCAAGCCAGGTCTCTAGCCAGGTGCTGAGCTGGAGGCAGGTGAAAGGCAACCAACCATGCATTGATATTGCTCTCCCTCTCTGCCTCCCTCTTTCCCCACTCTCTAAAAAGAATGAATAAAATCTTCAAAATATAAAAATTAATTTTAAAAATGCTGTGTTATACGGGGGGTTCCCTTTGCCTTCATTCCATGCTTCTGAATTCTCACGTTACCTGTAGGTAATTCAGGTCCTCTCATTACCTGGTCATCTAAAAAGTCTAAAATATTCTCATTAGAAAGCCCTCAACTTTGTTTAAAACTTGATGCCAGGCTATGATAAGGTTGTGGAAGCAAGTGCTGACTTTTTATTCTGAGCAATCTATTTTTTCTATGAGAAAACCATTAAATAGTTTTTAAGGAATTTGGACTTTTGGTAACATTAACCTTAATTTTTTCATGGCCTTTGTTTTATAGTTTGCTTTTTTATTTGTTAAGGGATGAAATTTCTAAATGCTCCTATTTTTTTTAGATCACACACTTATCATGCCTGGTTGTATTTGTGATATATGTATATCACATGTTCTTGTGAGTCCTTCCAGATTTCACTGGCTGACTTACACAGACTCTTGAATCTATGATCTTGGACTAATTCTCATGCTCTTCAGTTAACAAAATGTAGGGTAGGACAAAACTAGGTTTATAGTTGTATGGGAAATTGAATTTATTCTTGCTTTATCATTTACTATTGTATTATTTTCCATACAAACAACTATAAACCTACTGTTGCTCCACCCTGTATTTATGTCAGATCCTGTCACTTGGCCTATAAGAAAAATCAGTGAAAAAGACAAATGCTGTACCTGACCATATTTTTCAATGTTTAGCAAGAACCACAGAGAAGTAAGCAAAAATTAAAACACATGATAAAAGTTATGTTAGGTATAATATAGCATTTCATGGTAGCATATCACATAATCCAAATCTAGAGGTTCAAATATATCTTCTTAGAGAAAAAGTCTACTTTGAAATCAAATGAAACCTTAAGTAAGTATCAAAGTGGAATAGCTTATTTAAAGATGGATCAGCTGGATTATAAAGTGAAGAATTGGGTAGATGACAGGGGAGTGCTTTAGACAAAAGATTCAATAGAAAGGCACTAAGGCAGCAGGAAAAATGCAAGTGTGTCAGTATGGTAAGAGAGGAGACAACTAGAATCTAGTAATTCAGAGTATTGAATTCCCAGAAGGCCTAGAAGTTTAGGTAGTGACCAAGCATCACAGGAATATAAGATGTGACAAAAATCAGGTTAAATGCAATTATAATTTTCTGAATACAGGTATTTAACATTCTTGGTTAGGCTTATTTCTAGGTATTTTAGTCTTTTTTGAAGCAATTGTGAATGGGACTGTTTTCTTAATTTCTCTTTCTGTTAGTTTATTATTGGCATACAACCCAGACCAATGATGTAAAAGACCTGTACTTGGAAAATTATAAGACACTGAAGAAAGAAACTGAAGATATAAATAAATAGGAGCACATACCATAAGTGTCCATGCTATCTAAAGCAATCTATAGATTCAACACAATTCTTATCAAGATTCCAATGACATATTTCACAAAACTAGAACAAATATTTCAAGAATTTATGTTTCAGGAACCACAAAAGGTCCTGAATAGCAAGAGTGATCCTAGCAAAGAATAAAGTTGGAGGAATCACACTACTTTAAATCAAACTATACTATAAGATCATAGTAATTAAAACAGCATGGTATTGGCATAAAAAACAGACATATATAAATGGACTAGACTAGAGAGCCCCAAAATAAACCCATACCTTTATAATCAATTAATATTTGGCAGAGGAAGAAAGCACATACAATGGGCTAAGGATAATTTATTCAATAAAAGGTGCTGGGAAATTTGGACAGATACTTGCAGAAAAATTAAACTAAACCACATTCTTATACCACACACAATAATAAATTCAAAATGGGTCAGATAGTTCAGTGTTACACCAAAATCCTTAAAAATGATATAAGAAAAATAGGCAGCAAAATCTCAGACATTACTGGTAACAAGTTTTTATCACCTATATCTGTCCAGGCAAGGGAAACAAAAGAAAAAAATAAACAAAAATGGACTGCATCAAACTAAAATGTTTTGCATAGCAAAGGAAATCACTACCAAAATATGTAAAAACACAACCCACAGAATAGAAGGATAGTTTTGCCAACACATCTAATATGGGATTAATATCCAAAATTTATAAAGTACTTACAAACCTCAACTCAAAAAGCAAGGAAACAACCCAATCAAAAAATGGGCAAAGGACCTGAATAGATGCTTCTCTTAAAGAGGACATACAGGTGGTCCATAGACATAAGAAAAGATGCTCAATATCACCAATCATCAAAGAAATGCAAATTTAAACCACAATGAGATATCACCTCACACCAGTCAGAATGTCTATCACCAATAAATCAACAAATAAGAAGTGCTGATGAGGATGTGGAGAAAAGGGAACCCTTTTGTACTGTTCTTGTGAATGCAGATTGGTGTAGCCTCTGCGGAAAGCAGTATGGAGATACCTGTATAAATTAAAAATGAATCTGCCTTTTGACCCTTGCAGTGTTATTTACAATTGCCAACATTGGTAAGTGGGGAGCAGCCCATGTGTCCATCAATAGGTGAGTGGGTAAAATAACTATGGGATATTTACACAATGAAATACTACTCAGACATAAATAAGAAGAAAACTTTACCCCTTGCAACAGTATGGATGGACCTGGAGAACATTATGCTGAATGAAATAAGTAAGCCAGAGAAAGACAAACACCATATGATTTTACTCATATGGAAGGACTCATGGAAATAGACAACAGTGTGGTGGTTGCTAGGAGGAAGAGGGTGTAAGAGGACTAAATGGTAATGGGAAAAAATACAATAAAGATAAAAATTAATTAAATGAATTAAATTAATTAGAAAATAACATTTAAAGTTTGTCAAGCAAAAGGCTTAGGAGAGTGTTGCTGAAGAGAATGTCCCCCTTGGTAATTAACTGCTTTGGAAGCATGTGAACATGCCAAGCACCTTAACTGACTCCAAAGGAGCAGGTTCTGACATCACTTTCATAAGACTGAGAAAGCAAAAGTTAAATTTAACTGGGCACATTATGAAACTTCACTGAATTCCATTATCATTTAGGAAAGGCATCTTGCTAGTAGAGCCAAACAAAAATTTCCCTGACTTCCTTCTTTTGGGGGCCATGCAGAACCCACAGGAATATTTATAAATATTGGGATTTGGGAAAAGTAAGGGAATACTCCAGTCTCAGACTCAGCTTCCCACCCATTGCTCACTCTCTCTCTTTCTCAATAAAAAGAGCAAAAGGAAGACATAATAAAGCTTATTATTAGGAAAGTTGGGTTTTATTTTCTCTCCATTCTCTTTATTCAGTATATTTGAAATAAAGGAACTAAAAACCAGCATGTGACCTGCTCTTAAAGACTCCCTAGATGTGAGAAACAGTCTATTTGAGTGAACTCCAATAATTTTTGCTAAGAAATATTCAACCATGAAAATTTGAAGATGTATAAGAAATGGTAATATTTAAATATTTTCACCACACATTGATGTTTCTCTTCCTTTCTTCCTCCCTTCCTGTCTTTCTCTCTAAAAATAATGAATCAAATCTTTTTTTTAAATTTTTTTCTGATTATGATTTGTATTGCCCAGTACCTGCACCTGGCTCCCAGGGATCTTGAGGCTGGCCAGGCTGGGAAAGGACTGCAGCCATAGACAATTACAACACCTTGCTAACCAGAATCCAGTTCTTGGCACACAGCACCACCCGCTGGAAGGGTGCTGTAGGGCAGAGAGAAATTCTACTCACTTTTTTATTATTAATTGAATTGATTAGGGTGACATTGGTTAATAAAATTGAACTTGATTAGCTCTCTTGAGAAGCATAATTTTGCTAAACTTTGATTTATCCTGAAGTTGGGTTTTAGAGTAACTACACATGTACATGGGTAGATTTGTGAGTACTTCTCCCCCTCACTAACATCGGCTACAGTTCAACATTAAACTAAAACATAAGTTTGATTATATAGAAGAGGAATGTTTATCAGTGGTTAATATTTTTTACTTATCACTTTGTATAAATTGACCTTAATACAATGAGAATATCAATGACATGTGATGTGCCTTACAATACTAGAAGCTTTCATCCACTGATGGACCAATTAGAATAATAGCACTTTAAAAGTTAAATGTATGTGAAGTTGTAACTGAACATAATATTTAGGCAGTTTTAATATCAGTATGTGCTAAACTGTACATTTGTATTATCTTATTTTCTGATGATTTTTCATTAAAATTCTCACCCTAGGATATGTTTATTGATTTTAGAAAGAGAGGAAGGAGGGGACAGAGAATGTGAGAGGCATTAATGTGAGAGAGAACCATTAATTGGCTTCCTCTCAAACACTCCCAGACCAGGAACACCAGCAACCTTTCAGTTTATATATGCATATATACATATGTGCATTTTATATATGCATACATAATATTATTCTAGAGAGAGAGAGCAATTTAAGTAAAATGGAATAAACTGGCATACATAGATAAGAAACATCAACATAAACCTAATTTTTGTCCTTTTATCAAAGAGTGGGTCCTAGTAATTCTAAGATAGACTTACAAGAGAAATAGAAAGACTAGTAATTTCAGAACTGGAAAAATAAATATGGGAAAATTATCACTAAAATATTTTAATTTATTTTTCAATGGTATTGGTATGTGAATAGGAGAAATATGTAAATCAAATTTTTCATTTTCATGGATTATAACTACTCTAATCAATTGAAAGAATTTCCCCCCGTAACTGGCCATGTGTCATTGGGCAAGTTACATAAATTTCCTCATCTATTAAATGATGATGTTGATAGCTTATAGAGTTATTTTGAGGATTGCTATATGGTTTGTCAGACAACTCATAAATTTAGAACAATGATTGGTATATGGTAGTTTACTAAGCCATGTTAGAATCAATTACTTTAAGATCCATAATCTTGTGAGTCTCCTTAAATTGTCTAAGGATTTTTGATGCAATCATTTCAATAGGCTCCGGGCTTCTCAATCAATAAAATATGCCCTCATCTGAAACCTCATCTCACTATTTTAATTTCCACTTTAAGTTTTTCTGGTATATAAAAAACTTGCTTTTTAAATTCCTTATCTGTGCATTCCTAATCTTATCCACACAATTGACATTTTGGATTTATGGTGCTTGGGTTGATAGCTAGTGCACTTAAGTTACTTGGACCTTCTATATTTACGTCCAACCCCAATCAAAAACTAAGTTGTTGACAGAAATAAAACTATCAGATTGAGATATGTATGTTGCATACAACCCCCAAATAAACTGATTTGAACTACAGTAGAGTACAGTTCATTGGTTTAATGAACTACCTTTCACTAAAAAAAAAAAAAAAAAAAAAAAAAAAAAAAAAAAAAAAAAAAAAAAAAAAAAAAAAAAAAAAAAAAAAAAAAACCTTCCCAAATGAGTTAGTTCATTAGAGAAAAACTGTAATCTGAACCTTTTTTTTTTTTTTTAAAGATTTTATTTGTTATTTTTAGAAAGAGGGGGAGGAAGAGAGGAAGAGAGGAAGAGAGACATCAGTGTATGGTTGCTTTTGACATGCCTCCAGCCAAGGACCTGGCTGGAGACCTGGCTTGCAACCTGGTTATGTGCCCTGGCTGGGAATTGAACCAGCCACCTTTGGGTTCACCTTTGGGCGCGTTATTCACTGTGCTACCAGCCAGGGCTGAACCATTTTTATTCCACTCAACATCATTTTCACTGTCACCTACCCCAACTCTATCTTTTATTCCTGCCTCCTACAAACAGATATAAACATACTCCACACACACCATGTAATGTGATTAGTAGTTTCCATTCACAATACCCGTTACAGCCTGTTTCAGAAGAATTGGCTTGAGAGAGGAGCTTTGCTATTCATTTACCTATATGCTGCCAATCATCTCTGATGAATTCCAATGACTTCTATGACCAAGGCAAGAAGAAAATAACATATTTATAGTCTTCTAGAAAAGAACCTGATCACAGTAATTTCTTAAGGTTCATGAGTTAAACTCAGCAGGGACAATCTTCATTGTGCTTTATTGCCACTTAATCTCTGTTTCATTGGAAATCACATATTCTGCCCAATGTCTTTTCTCTGTATTTATTAGTTAATTAATTTACTTGTATTTTATTTTGGTGCTTCCTTTAAAAATGAAAATGTGTAACAGGATACATTTAGCATGCTCAGGTTAAAGTTAAATACAGCATTTTTAATTTTCAGTTTCAATAGAAGACATGTGACAAATGACAGTAATTTTTCTATTTCTTCATGTTCATAAAACATTGTTAATATGATTTTTACCTTTCCTTTGTTCTCAATTAAATGAAATACTACAGTACAATTAATATGCTCTAGCAATTTAGGTTTTCTTTAGAGGTTTCTCTTGTCTCTGATTAACAGTATTTTCCATCCGCTCTGAGAAATCTCCAACTGCTGTTCAGAATATTCCATTATGCCTGCCAGCTATAAATACAATTGTGAACCAATATCATTTTAATTGTTTCACTAATAACTTGTTTTAAATGATTCAACAGTCATCAGGAAAGATAAGTGCTCTTGTGCCCTGCAGGCTTACGGGCATGATGGTATGAGGCTGTGTGGAGTACTGTATCAGAATAATGAAACCGTATGCACAAGATAATGACAAAGCATTCACATTTCTGTAAAGATAAATGAAAACTGTAGATCTTTCCTCAGTCCTATAGCATTCATTTCTAACTCCCATTTCAATTATTAGACCTTGCAAACAGATAAATGCTGAAATACACATATGCAACATGTCCTATGGAACAGCCATCTGCTCCCATTTTTTCAGGCGGCTGTGAATGATGGAGTTAACAAGCTTTACAAATGCTCTTGTTAATTAACAAAAATTGTTAGTTTTTCTTTTGAGGGGGCTTTGTAAATTAGACTTAATTACACCAGATAATTGCAACTGCCAGGCTTTGAACAACTTCTCATTCTGATCTTTCCGTGGCAAATGAACAATTGCAACCTTTGCCTGTTTGTGTAGATGAATTTAATAAGCAAACAGCCCTTTTATGTTAATGGTTTACTGGCATCAGCGGGCTTGGCAGGAGAACCATGCTGGGGGAGGGTTTGCTAATGGCAGCACATAATCACATTAATTAAAATATAACTGCCATTTAAAGATTTGTAGTGTGGAATTAGAGCATGTTGGGAACTGAGAAAATCAAGGGAGAATGCATTACTGGGTGCTCCACACACAGCAGTCAGCAACCTTGTGTCATAAGTGTAATTTATGAGTGCTATTTGCTTTGAAATATATGTTTTTAGTTCACTCATTAGAATGTAAAAATTTGCAGTGTCTGCTTCAACATAAATTCACTAAAAGCTGAGATCCATGATCTACTTTCAACAAATCCCTCAACAATGATATTTTTTTAATTATGGCTTTCATAATTTCCTAGAATAAGAACAACTGTGTCCTTTTCTGAAAACAAATCTAAGTTTTAATGCTACTATAAATTATGTACTTTTAGTTATATTTATAGAATTCAGTATAATTTTTATTGGGATTTTAATAAATATGGTCCTTAGTTTTATCATTTTGTTCTGAATAAGGTTGTGGGAACTTCTAAAGGGTTTCAAGTTGGGCACATGCAGAAAAGATAGCTGAGAAAACTTCTGGTAAAGCTTTTTATTACTCTGTCCCTGAGATCCATGAATGAGTTTTAAGGTTATCCTTTACCTAAATTATACTTATGTATGCTGCACCTACAAACGGGCTATGAATGTACAAACCCTGGATAAATTGCCAAGGGGCTATGGCACTACCTTTAATTAAACAATATTTAATTAATTCTTTTTTTTTGATTGGCAAGGTTTTTTAAGGATTTTATTTATTATTTTTAGAAAGAGGGGAAGGAAGGGATGTAGAGAGAGAAACATCAATGTATGGTTGCCTTTCACCAGCCTCTAGCTACAGACCTGGCTGGAGACCTGGCTGGAGACCTGGCAGGAGACCTGGTTATGTGTCCTTGACTAGAAATCGAACCAGTGACCTTTGGGTTTGCAAGCTGGTGCCTTATCCACTGAGCCACCAGACAGGGCTTGTTTAATTTATTTTTAATAACCTAAAAAGGATTCTAGTTTCATGGACCAGGTGACTCTGACCAAATCTTACTTCAATGATGTAAAACTTGACAATGAATTTTTTATTTCCAGTAGTTCACCCAACTCATAAGAACCTAAAATTCTAGAACTTCAATTTTAGCCTTCTAAGAGGGGACTTCAATGGAGACCCAAGATGGCAGAGGAGTAAATGGCAGGAATACTAATTTCCTCCCAGGACCAATTGGAATTACAACTAAATTGTAGAGAAATCATCCAGAATAACCAACTGAAGAATAGCTGAAAAGAAGCTTTTTAACCATGGACAGAGAGAAGAAACCACTTCACTACAACATGACTGGTAGCAGGTACAGAGGAGATGCGAGAGGGGTGGCTGGGAACCCACAGGCTGCAGCTGAAGTGCCAAAGGGAAATTTCAGTGGCTGGGAGATTGTCCCGAAGTGTGGGGTCTAGACTCCAAGCTGGGCTCCTAGCTTATCGCACCAGAGCCAGGAAGGAAACCAGATAATTTTCAGCTATGAAAAGCAGTGGGGTTTCCTGCCAGGGAGAGATGGCTAGAGACACACACAGCCTCTTAAAGGGTCAACACACAAAATTTTGTTTGTGGCCACTTACCATGGGCTCCAGCAAAGGGGAGAAGAGTAGACTAGAGACACTTGAGGAGAGTCTGGGGCTGGTGGCTCTAGGGAGAGAACTGAGGGAGCAGCCACCAGGATATTTATGCTGAGTCACTCCTCATACTGCAGGAGCCATCTTGCTCAGGCAGAGCAGTCCCCTCTAAGACTCTTCTGAGGTGAATACCACTGTGTTCTTCTTGATTTGCATTATATTCTCTCCTGCAAAGCTTTTTAACATTCATTTCTTGTCTTACAAGTCTGCACCTATTAAGTCACTATTTTTTATATTATAGTTTACTTCAAATCTCATATTTGGCTCCTCCCTTCTCATTCCATTTATCCTCTTCTTATTTTTGCTTTAAATTTTATTTTTTCTATTGTTATGGCTTCTTTCCATTCTTCACTCTTATTATTTCTCCCCGCTCCAGCCCCTTAAAATCACTTTTTTTGTTGTTGTTAGTCATCTCACATTCCTCTTCCCAATTTTAAAATACCCTTATTCTCTCTCTACCTTTATCTATCTTTGCTCTTCAGTTCTGGATATGGTGGTTGTGGTTGAATTTCTTGAATTGTTTTTTTCTAGATCTTCACCAATTTTTTACTTTTAAGCCTCAAATTTTACTGTTCCCTTCACCTACTTCATCTTGCTTTCCTCCTGTCCTTTCTTTTCTTTGTTTTAAATTTGAATTTTTCTCTGTTTTAGTCTGGTTTTCATTCCTCACTCTTAGTATTCCTTGTCCCTCTATCCTCTCAAAATCACTTGGTTTTCCCCTAGACATAACTTAAGCTTTACATTCTTTCTTTTTTCTCTTCTATTCTCATCCATTTTAACCTTTGCTTATTAGTTGTTGATAATGCACTAGTGGACCTTTCTCTCCAACTTTGTTCTTACTTTATTCTCTCTCTCACTATATATATTTTAAATTTTTGTATAAAACTAATACTATGTGCTTCCTTTCTTTTATTCCATTCTTCCTTCTTCCCTCCCTTTATTATTTAGGATGTAAATTTTACTTTCTCTCTTCACCTTAGCTGTGTTCCCATTCTTATTAAATCCCCTCCCCATAGCCTCACAAAACCATTTTTCATTCAATTACTCATCTCATTTTTACTTTCTTATAGCAGTTTTAATCTCTTTACACCTTTCTTATATTGGCTCATTTGCTATTGATATTACATTGTGGGTGAGGGTTATTTTTGCAGGGATGGGTATGTTTCCAGATCAAAACAAACAAAACCAATTTGGTTTTGTTCTGGCAGTACCTGTACAACAACATACAAGACTTGGTGGGCAGAGTGATTCTTAGCCAGTCAGAGAAGGACTCACCAAGCAATGACCTAACAACAACCAAAACCCAATCACAACCAAAGACCCACATTAATGTTATAAAGAGCATTGTAAGAGCATCATGTTCAGGAGATCAAGGAGGTTACACCACTGAATCCCACAGCTGTCCTACCACAGTAGGTCACACCATGAAGACAGGGAACCAATGCAGATAAATCCAAGAAGCAGAAACAAACAATAAAAGTTATCTAAAATGGGGAGATAGATAAAAACAACCAATTGAAAGAAAAGTAGAAATCCCAAGAAATAGTGCTAATGAAATTGAAGTGAACAAACTATCAGAAATTAAGTGCAAAATTATGATTATAAGGATGCTCAAGCAGCTCTGTGAAAACTAGAAAACTCCAGGGAAGCTACAAGGAACCTATTGTGAACTACACCAGATGTACAGAGTGTGTGCTATACAGTGGCAAAATTTTAGTAAAATAAACAATATACTACAAAAGTGTCATATTTTGAAATAAACTTATTCTAATATGTAAATATATAAACATAGTCATTATTTTTTAATTGTTCAAAAGATTCTCCATTTGCTGCAATAATAGACTCGATTCAACTTCGGAATCTTGAGCATGTTTAAATGAACTTTTCTTTATCCATGGACATCATTGTGTTTTCAATCTTAGCTTGAACAACCTCTTTATTGGAATGAGGTTGTTTATTAACTTATCTCTCACAAATGCTCCATACATAATAGTCTAAAGGATTTGCATATTGTGAACTAGGCAGCCAGATTTCCTTTGACCAAAATTCAGGAACATTGACACTGAGAAATTCTTGCCCCTTTTTTGGCATTATGTGCTGGTGCTCCATCTTGTTGAGAGATAAAATGATGGCCATTTGTGACTTGCTTCATTCATGGTACAACTACTTCTCAAAACATCAAGGTGCCCTGGCTGGTAGCGCAGTGGACAAGGTGCTGGCCTGCGAACCCAAAGGTCGCAGGTTCGATTCCCCAGCCAGGGAACATAACCAGGTTGCAAACCAGGTCTCCAGTCAGGTCTGTGGCTGGAGGCAGGTGAAAAGCAACCATACATTGATGTGTCTCTCTCCCTCTCTGCCTCTCTCCCTTCCCCTCTTTCTAAAAATAACGAAATAAATCTTTAAAAAAAAAAACAAAAAAACATCAAGGTAAACATCAGCAGTCACCTTCAAGCTTTGTGGAAACAAATGTGGGGGCATGATGTCTCCTTCCTTGCTGGCAACACCTAACACCATCACTGTAGCAGGAAGTTTTGTTTTCATGACAATTTGGATTTCATTAAGATTCTCACAGAGCCACCTGTTGTTTCTTCTGTTGACTATTTGGTCCTGCTGAAAATTCTTTGCATCACAGAAGAAAATCAGAAGGTTTTTTTCTTTGGGATTTTTTAAATGTTGTTAGCAGTTTCCTAATTTTTTCAAAGCATCTTTCCTTTGTCTGCTGTGTCATAAACTGCCAGATCTAAGAACATATGATCTGTATCTGATATCTTCAGGAATAATCTTATGAACTGTTACATCTAACATCTGCAATTCTCTTGCTATCGAGCACATTGACTTTCTTGGATCTTTATTGGTGATTTCCTGAATTCTGTATACAATGTCTAGACTTGTATAATCCTTGCATACTATATGTGTTTTCCTTGTTGGTGTGGCAGTATCAGGATTAGCATCATCCACTTCTTCATGTTGTAAATGTACGTAAAGGGATGGTATTGAAGTCCACAATTTCCTCAGCAGTTTACCCTGCATGCACTCCAGAAATCATAGTTGCTCTAACATCATATTCCTTTGACATGATGGTTGCTCTCAGAATTGAATGCTTCATATATGAAATAATGATACTAAATCATTTCCTTAGAAAGATAGTTTTTCAAAATTAATAAGCATGTGAAATAAAGAGATGCAAAGTTATTACCAATTGATCACATGTACCCCATAAAAGGGCATAGAAACTATCAGTAAGAGCGAGGAGGAAATAAAGAATAAAATATATAAAATAAAACACATAGGAGAAGGGATTAAAAACAGGCTAGATGAAGCAGAGGATTGAATCAGTAAGATGGAGGAGAGGGCAAAAAATATTTCCAGAAAAGCAGAATGAAAAAGACTCAAAAATAATCAAAAGAGTTTAAGTGAACTGCAGGACAATATGCAATACCATAATATTCAAATCACAAGGATACCAGAAGGAAAATAAGAGGATCAAGGGATAGAAAATCTGTTTGAAAGTAATGATAGAAAACTTCCCTAACTTCATGAGAGGAAAAGTCACACAAGTCCAAGAAGCACAAAAGTTCCCAATCAAGATGAACCTAGGGAGAGAAGATGGCTACAGAGTAGAGAGCAGTGCTTATGGTGTTCTCGAGTACCAAAGCAGCTAGAGGACAAGATAGGGAGCATGACTTCTTCAGGACCCTAGGAATTGGAGCGGGCAGCATCTGGACACAGGGGAGCACAGCCCAGAGGCAGAGGAGGCCAGCAGGACAGTAGGTGAGGCATTCCCGACCAACCGGCCTGTGGGCCGAGGTTGGCTCTGGGCAGTGGCGGCTCTGCCCAGAGGGGCACTTTTGACTGAAGCCAGCTCCGGGCTCTCTGGCGACTGGAAGTCTCAACAGTGAAGTGCCGGCTGCGAGGGCAAGCACCTTAGGGAACATGGAATTGAACTCTTGCAGAGGAGGGACTGTGTGAGAGACTCACTCCGGCAACAGGGAGAGGAGGCTCCTCGCTGGGCTAGAGGCGGAGAAGAGTCCTGGGGGAACCCGGAGCTGGGGAGAGGGGAAGTGCACTGGCCGGGGCAGCAAGAGGGCCGAAAACAGTGCTGCTGGGCCACTGGGGAAACAGCAGCTAGAAGTCCCTGCAAGGGGGGAGGCCCAGCCCTGCGCAACAACACAGGCCCCCAGGCTCCGCGGGAAACTCCAAACGGCCAGCCAGCGAGCCAGGAACTAGTAGCGGGGGGCAACTGACCCACCATTGCCAGAGACAAAGACTGCACCGCCCACACCTGGGAAGGGCTCATCACAGAGGCCTTCTAAAGGGCTTCGCAGAGAGCTGGTTGGCTTGGAGGAGTGGTACCCGCCCTGGAAGGGTGGGACAGTGTAGGCGGACCCCAGTCAGTGTTGACAGAAAGGGGTGGACTCCTCCAGGAAATGCGGGGGCGGGGACAGTCATCACAGGGACTGGCAAAGTTGCTGGATGCCCTGCAGGGGTGCTGGGTGCTCATCCTGGGCAGGAACCTCCACCAGGACTGGGAGGGGACACCCTGCAGGCTCCAGAATACCGGCAGCCCTAAAACCCAGCCAGGCTGCAGAAGGCCCAGCCTACCTGGGGGCTGACACTCACAATCAGCCCTGAATGTGACAATCAGAGGCCCTGCCACACGCCAAGACTGGCTAGAATATAGACTATAGACTGTAAAATCCTGACCAAGAAAAAGATGCAGCATCAGGAAAGGGATTGCTGCCAATCTCAAGCACCTGAGTTATACCAAGAGCAATATGAACTATTAATCCCCAACATATCCTTTGCAAAAGTTATTTCTCACATATTCTTAATCCCCCCCATACCTCAATCCACCTAAATATCCAAGACCTTCCCCCTACTCTCGAATTAAAGTCTACTCACTCTGTAGCTATAACACATTCCCAGTCCTCAATTTAAGTATTCCTCCCTTCCCGAGCCACTTAAACCCTTTATTCTTTTCTTTCTTTCTCTTTTTTTTGTAAATTTTTTCTTTTCCTTTTCTTCCTGGTAAAGCCCACAGGATCTGGATCCACCTGGACCAATCAGAAATCATAAAGGGGGAAAAGACACCTAAAATCTTTTTTTATTAATATCAATTTCTCTTTGTCTTGTGACTTTCTCCCACTTTTTTTTTCTTTCTTTCTTTCCCCTTTCTTTTTTTTTTTTTAAAGATTTTATTTCATTATTTTTAGGAAGAGGGGAAGGGAGAGAGGCAGAGAGGGAGAGAGACATCAATGTATGGTTGCTTTTCACCTGCCTCCAGCCACAGATCTGACTGGAGACCTGGCTTGCAACCTGGTTATGTGCCCTGGCTGGGGAATCGAACCTGCGACCTTTGGGTTCGCAGGCCGGCACCTT